>CAOJBJ011473006.1:0-12137 GCA_948291685.1 Euphorbia celastroides | reverse complement strand
ATGACATTTTTTAATAGTGTAAGGTGGCAGATCCTCATTTTGATAACAAAGCAAAATATCAAGGGGGGTTTTTGATGAGTTTTGAACATCAAGGATGTTTTCAATAAAATGTGAAACCTCAAGAGGAGTTTTTGAAGTTATCCCTAAATTTAATTCAGTTAAGTTTAGATTCATTAAGTTTTTAGTAAATTTTAAATAATTCATATTTAATTCATTTGATTTCAAAAAAATTTTATAGGGTTAAATCTTATTAAATTTTAAAGGTCTAATGTCCTATTAATGACCTAAATTATGCCCGATTTTGTAGTTAAGGATCAATCTTCACGGGTCACCAGTTAAGGGTTTAAATTTTAAAAAAATGGTGCTGATGAGGATATGAGATGCAATTAACCAGTTGCACTAGCGCGTGTAACACACTCGCCTACCAACTCGACTATTCAAACCAATGAAAACGAGACACGCGGCATTTGAAAAAACCCCAAAAATCAATTCCCCAAAAACTCCCGTCCCCTTTCACAGATCTCCTTCCTAAGTTCCAACCCAAAAATTCCATCTCCGCCGGCCTTTTCTTCTTCCCCGCCCTCGCCGTCCGCCTCTTCCCCGAATCCGCCGGAAACCGCTCATCTCGACCACTCCTAAGAGCACCGACCCATTTACCCCAAGTTTAAAGCACCGATTTTCTCCTCAACAATTTCTCGTGAAATCTCCGGCGAGGAGCGACGGCGACGCGAAATCACCGAGTCCTCTGAAGACGGCGGCGCGAATCGTCCACCGGTGAGTAGCCTCAGATTTCCGCCTCTAAATCTACCCCTTGCAGCCCCCATTTGTTGCGTTTTGGGTTTTCACCGACGGTTTCGGGAAACCGGCGAAGGGAGCGACGGATCTGGTGGTCGGGAAGTTCTGGTTGCCGGATTTGAGAAAGGGGGGCGACGGATCTGGTGGTCGGAAAGTTCTGGGTTTTGAACTTGAGAGTAATTTATAGGTGAGATTAATTTAAGTGTGGGTTTATCTTGTTTAGCAATGATTTTTTGAGTTTGGTCGTGTGTTTTTTAATGATTTGTTAGCTCCAGTTGGTTATGATTTGTGGGTTTCCATTTTGATTTTTGATTCAATTTTGTTGAGTTCTGAGCTGTCGTTTCATTTGTGTTTTTTGATGATTTATTAACTCAATTTTGTTATGGATTGTCGACTGTGGCGAAATTGTTCTGGAGCTAAAATGGATGCTGTGTTTTGCTCTTGATTTAGAAATGGATTGTGCAATTTTCAGGTTGATTTGGTTGTAATTTTTTTAGTTCCCGGAGTTTTGCTTGCCGGTGTTATGGTTGCCGGAATTTTGGGATCCTGAATTTTTTAGGATTTTTGGTTGCCGGATTTTGTTCGTCGAAATCTTTGTTGTCGGAAAATGTCAAACGGGACGGAAAAGTTATCGGATGTCAAGTCAGCATAAGGCCTCACTTGCACCATTTTTTAAAAGTTTAAAGCTTCAAATGGTGACCCGCGAAAATTAGACTCTCAACTACGAAAACTGCATAGTTCACACCTTTAATAAAACATTAAAACATTAGATCAATTTTAAATTATTTAATATAAATTTTAATTTTATTAAATTTAATAGTTTCATTATATTTTGTTATTAAATTTCTATTCTAACATTATTAAATTATAATTAAATTTCAGTTCGTCTAAATTTTCTATAATAAGCAGGGAGACAGGGACATGTTTTCCTATGTTCAGCAAATCCCACTCGCACTTATATCATCGCGTGAAACCACGCTCTTCTACCTTTTATCCATTTCCACAATTGACCTTGCTCTCTACCAAAAGATGCGACGCGGTGTGAAGGGCAGATTGGTCAAACATCATCCATGTATCTTTTATCTGGACAAAATTAGAACTCAAAGGAATCTGACAAATCGAAAAGAAACTGAGGTTTTTTTGAGGTTGAAATTCTTGAGATTGTTCAAAAAAACTCAATCTTTTCTTCAAGTTAGAACGATAATGAGAAAAGAAGCTCATCCATTAGAGTAAATCAAGCTCTCATCAGTAATCTCCGAGTTAAATCAGAGTTTTCATTGTCGCTCATCGTTCAATTTCGATAGCGCAGAAATATTGAAATTCAACTGCTTTATCGGCAAGTAAGAGACCCTTTCGCTGTTCTATTTTTCCTTTCCTTTTGTTTTTTTTTTTGTTTTTGATTGTTCGATCGCCTTTGTTCCATTAATTTTGGAATCTGCGGTTTCTTTTTGGTTTTATTTGTTCAATTTGGTGTTTTCTGGGTTTTGTTTAGGGTAACTTTTGAATGGGTCGATTTTGTTGATCATACTCAGATCCTGTTGCTTTATGATCGGGTTAATTTATTCTCGGTTGTTGGGTAAGCTAATTGAGAGAAGGCCAGGCGAAAATCCATTACCCTTTTCTCTTTTCAGCCAATGGAAAAGACAGGTTTTTTGGAGCTTGATCGCATTATCTGAATTCACTGAATCACCGAGTGCTTTCTGATTTTCCAGTTTTTAAGATGAAGCAATTTGTTGCTTTTATGTGTTACAGAATTGAATTCTTTTGCCGGTATTTACTTTTGAAAATGTGTGTTCTTTTTTGGCAGATATAACGATATGGAATGGGTTATCTCCTTTTGGTTGAAATAATTCTGGTGATTTAGCTTGAGTCGTTGGGATTGTTCTCTTTGCCCGGGTTTCGGTAGTGTAGATTTGAAATTTAGGAAAATGATCAAACAGATTCTCAATAGGCTCCCGAAAAAGCAGTCAAAGTCATCTGAAAATCGTGAGGGAGGGGGAACCTCTACTTCCTCTTACAGTTCTTCCACCGGTCCAAGAAACAGCGATTTGTCCCGTCCGAGCCCTGCAAATTTTGGGCAAAGTTATGGCAGTAAGTTTGCCCAAGTTGTAAATGCAAAGCTCAACGGGAATCAGACCGTTTCTTCCTATGAGGCCTTGCCTAGTTTCAAAGATGTCCCTAATTCTGAAAAGCCGAATCTCTTTATCCGAAAAGTCAACTTATGTTGTGTCGTGTTTGACTTTACTGACCCGACTAAGAACCTCAAGGAGAAGGACATCAAGAGACAGACATTAGTGGAGCTTGTGGATTATGTTTCATCTGCAAATGGGAAATTCCCAGAAACTATGATGCAAGAGCTTGTTAAGATGGTTTCTGTGAATTTGTTCAGAACACTTACTTCGCCGCCCCGAGAGAACAAAGTTTTAGATGCTTTTGATGTTGAAGAGGATGAACCCTCGATGGACCCCGCGTGGCCTCACTTGCAAGCTGTCTATGAGTTGTTTCTGAGGTTTGTAGCATCGCCAGAAACCGATGCGAAATTGGCTAAGAGATATTTGGATCATTCTTTTGTTCTCAAGTTGCTAGATCTTTTTGACTCAGAGGACCCTCGAGAGAGGGAATATTTAAAAACAGTTCTCCACCGGATCTATGGGAAATTCATGGTGCATCGACCATTCATCAGGAGAGCGATCAACAACATCTTTTACCGGTTCATCTTTGAGACCGAGAAGCATAATGGGATTGCAGAGTTGTTGGAGATTTTGGGAAGTATAATTAATGGGTTAGCTCTTCCATTAAAGGAAGAGCACAAGCTTTTCCTTGTTAGAGCGCTTATTCCGCTTCACAAACCGAAGTGCTTGCCAATGTACCACCAGCAGTTGTCGTATTGCATTACACAGTTTGTGGAGAAAGATTGCAAGCTTGCTGATACCGTTATAAGGGGTTTGCTGAAGTATTGGCCGGTTACTAATAGTTCGAAAGAAGTGATGTTTTTAGGTGAACTGGAGGAGGTTTTGGAAGCAACACAACCTGCAGAGTTTCAAAGATGTATGGTTCAGCTGTTCCGACAGATTGGGAGGTGCTTGAGCAGTTCGCATTTCCAGGTAGTTTGTTGTTTTACTTTTTCTTTTTTCATATGCTTGCTTCTTAAGATCTCGGTCAATGGCTTTTAGACCTCAAGTTAGTTAATTGTTTATGCCTATATATATGTATTTCATTTGAAGACACAGAAAAGATTTACTATATTACTTTGTTTATTGCCAACTTTTGCTTTTCTTGACTCAATACCCTGCATTGGAAATAGTGTTGAGTATTGGAAATTATGTCACTGAAACAAACCTGGGCAAGTATTTGACCCTTCTAAATCTGCTCTATTGAGCTGACTATGAAACAGGAATACTTGAATCTTTTACTAGTTCCAGACTTCCAGTCATTTTGAAGTTGAATGAGGCTTTTTTTTGTAAGTCAAAGATCAATGGGATCTCTTTGTCTACCTATTGTATATGCCTTATTTTAATCAATTGAGAGCCATTAGATAAACTTAAAAACTATTTTGGGAATATTGGTGATTACTTGATATTGATGAGCAGATGATTTGTATAGCTGACCCAAACCAGCTTGGTATTATGGCCTGGCTGTTGGCTGGTTGGTTGTTTGGGCGCCTTTTGAAATTGATGAATTGAGATTCTATCTAGTTGTCAGGTCAGTGGATTAAACAGTTAGGTACTACTGCATGGTAATATCTGACATAATCAAACACGTCAGAATATGGCTCATTACAAAAAGCAGAATAGGTTGTTGCCATAATATGTCACTTCATGCTTATTCACAGTATTCTTTTGTTCTTCTGCGGTTGAGCTAGACTGTATTCTTAAAAACCAGAAATAGTCATGTGTGAAGTGAAAATATATAAATTCTTTTAGTCTTGCTGTAGAATCAGTGGTTGACTTAAAAAACATGGCTAATTGTTTAAAACCTTGGGCTTTATGTTATCAGTATAGCTTATTCCACCTGGTTGAAACAGCCCTTCCTCGGAATATAAATAGATCCAAATAACACTGCATGCTTGTTGTTTATTATTGTGAGTGCAGGTTTTGTGATTGTTATTCGGAATAGTGGTGAGAATTTTCGCATATCATAATCTCTTTAAAGGTCTGTCATATTACTTCAAGGATTGAAATGTAGATAGTGACTAATGTTTGTTTTCAATTGTGAAAAATTACTTAGCATGATTGCTTCTATCTTTTCGGAATTCGCTGTATCTTACTCGATTATGTGACTTCTCTTCTGCTGATCTAACCCTAATAAAGATTGCAAATTGTTGCTACCAAGATATTGTAATTCTTCTTTCCTGCAACAACTGTATTTGAAAAATCTCTGTGATGAATTTGTTTTCCTTTTCAGGTTGCAGAGAGAGCATTGTTCTTGTGGAACAACGATCACATAGATAATCTAATCAAACAGAACCGAAAGGTCATTCTACCGATCATTTTCCCAGCCATGGAGAGAAACGCAAGAAACCACTGGAACCAAGCTGTTCAAAGCCTAACCTTAAACGTCCGCAAGATTTTCTTCGATACCGACCCCGAGCTCTTCGACGAGTGCCTTGCCAAGTTTCAGGAAGACGAAGCTCGGGAAAAAGAGATGAAGTTCAAACGCGAAGCCACTTGGAAACGCCTAGAAGAGATCGCTGCCATGAAAGCCACAAGCAACCAAGCCGTTCTCATCTCCCCAAAAACTGCTGCCTGAATCGACTAAATTTCCTTGGATGTTCTCTTGTTGATTTGATTTGCAGTTGGGGCAGAAATCGAACGGTGGGTGGAAAGTTCGATGAAGAGGGGAAAATTTGGAAGGGTTGATTGACTGTCTTGCTGACTCATCTTTCTGCAGGGTTAATGGTTTACCGGATGGCTGAAAAGGCGAGAGGAATTTGGTTTTGCTGAAGATTTTGAATGGAAAGAAATGGGTTTTTTTTTTTGTCAAGGATTTGGATTGTTAGAGTTGGGAGATGGTAGAAATGTGCATTTCAGTCAATTTTAATTATTGATTGAGTTTTAATGATTGAGATTGTTTTGTCGGATTTATGTATTAATTGAATCTCAACTGTTAAAATTCTTTATATGGTTGAAATTGCCTGAAATGTGTAATTTGACAGTCTTTCAACAGAATACAAATCCGTTCTGCCAAGGAGAAGTTTTGGAGTTGTTATATGGTTGATTTTATTTTTTTTTTCTGGAAGGTGAGAAAGCAAGATTGAATTCAATGTGCAACTGTTTATTGGATATGGTTTGATGGAAAATGTTCATGTAATTGGTCATATCTTTGAATTATCAAATGGAGTTTGGTTTTTTTGTTATATGATTGCCACGTCATGATCTGGGATTTTGACCCCTCTTTGTAGTGATTTAAGAGAAAAGATTAAGTGTTCTCGATTTTTAGTAGAAGTTGTAATTGGTGGGTAATCAATTATCTAAGCACTTTCAGAAGTTTCTATATTGAAATTTCTTTGTTTATGTTCACAATATGACGTGAGTTTTGAAAACTTGTTCAATGACATTCAACATTAGGAGATGTTCTTATTTTTAGCTATTTTATAGATTCAAAGTTACAAGGATAGTAACTATTAACAAATAAAAGTAGCATGGTGTGTTCATTACAATTATTAAATGATTCCATTTATTTACAAAATAAAAACTACTACTAAAAATTATCAACAAGAAAACTCACTGACATGGGTGTTTAGTATGTCTAATACAGTTCTTTTTATTAACCCAGTGCTGATGATTGTTTGTAATTGCTATAACTTTTTTCGTCTTTTAAATTACTGTAAATAGTTGTAAATGTATCAAAATAATTTCTTTAGTGAGAAAAACGGTCTTTCTCAAACAACAATGTAAAAAATTTCTCTAAGGCTGCTATTTTATCAATAATTAAAATAGGAAAATCATATTTCATAATACTAAATATTGATTTTCAACTTTTCTTTATTTTCAAGGAAGTAAACATGATTATTCGCTTTATCACAATTTTTTTTTGAGCAAACCCTCTATTACTACAATTTAATTTAATGGTAATAATTGGACAAAAATCATAATTACTTTCGTAATTAAATTTGATTGTACATCATCCAACTTATTAATTTCATATCAAAATTCAAAAATTGCACATTTCAATGTACTGCAATTCAGAGATTAATCTACCTTGCTTTATAAAATAAAAAAGCCATTTGAACAATCGACCGCCCATCATCTTCCACTTCATCTTCACTCCCTCTTTCCTTCTCTCGCCATTGAAATTGAAATCCAAATCCATTTCCCCAATCCTCCAAAAACCCTAATCCCACTGTAATTTCCCCCAATTCAATGCGTCTCTAATCGAACTCTTAATCCAGCTCATTTCCCCTTGTCAGAACCACCGATTGCGAGGGAGAAATGCCCAGCGTAGCCGTCCAGCTGTACAGTGTCTTCTTCAAGTTCCTATTGAAGCACCGATTGCAGAACCGGATCCAGACTCCCCTCGGCGATTCCGGCGAATTTGGCGTTACTACCCGGCCCGAAGAATCTGTTGCCTCTGCTAACCCTTCCTTCACTGATGGCGTCGCCACTAAGGATATCCACATTGACTCCTTCACCTCGCTTGCTGTTCGGATCTTTCTCCCCGAGTCTTCTCTGAATCCGCCTGATCCCGATTCGAATCACCAATCTAAAGCGAAAAACAAACCTTCCAATAGACCTAATTCTGATCTGGTTGATAGCTCCGTTCCCTACTCTCCGAAATTGAACCTTCACGCTGTTCGCCGGAATAGTCTTGATCCGGCGGCGACTCGAAACGGTGCGGGAGTGTTGCCGAATGAGGAGTTTATGAGGATCAGCTATGGCTGCAGCAATGACGTTGAGAGCTTTAATTTGAGATCGGACGGTGTTGGTGGTGTGTATAGAGGTTACTCGCCGTCCACGGATAGATCGCGGAGGTTGCCGATTGTGTTGCAGTTTCACGGCGGTGGATGGGTGAGTGGGAGCAACGATTCGGTGGCCAGTGATTTGTTTTGTCGACGGATTGCTAAGCTTTGCGATGTGATGGTTGTGGCCGTCGGGTATAGATTGGCGCCGGAGAATAAGTACCCGGCGGCATTTGAGGATGGGATGAAGGTTTTGAATTGGTTGGGGAAACAGGCTAATTTGGCGGAGTGCAGTAAATCTATGGGGAATGCCAAGGTTAGTGCGGAGTTTAAGAAGGCAGATCATGAAAGGCATATTGTGGACGGTTTCGGGGCGTCACTGGTTGAGCCGTGGCTCGCAGCACATGGTGATCCATCCAGGTTGGTAGTTTGCCAGATGTTCTTTCTTTATCTAGTTGCTGTGTTTTCTTCTGATTGGATGGATATATGTGTTGCCATTCTGAATTGTTCTTTTACCAAATTATGTGCAATGAGATTACCTTTAGTTTGCTTTATGATTGAGTCTAGATTTAGAATATTACCCCCATGTCCATGAGATGAGAGTTGTTTTAAATCTGTTTGTTGACTGATTACAAGATACTTGGTTTACTGGTTTGGTGAACTTGAATAAGTTAGGGAATCTGAAAAGTTTGAATCACCTTTGATTTTTTAGTGATTTAATGATTTCAGATGAGCATTAAGTAAATAAGTGGATGAGGTTAAATCCCCTCTGGATTTTTTTTCCTGATTATTATAGTACAAATTAGTGGTATTCTTATGCCACGTTTGTCCACTGAAACTCTCAAGGTCTTAGTTATGTACACCTTTCATCTCATACGGTTCATTGGAACTTTTTAAATGCAGTACCAGAAAAAGTATTAAGGGCTTTGTAGCTTTGCATCTCGATTTTCAATCTAAGGGTCTGTTTGGGGCTGCTTTCCCAAACTGCTTTCCCTAAAAGCTACATTTTGAAGCTTTTCCTAAAAGCAGCAGATTATAGTTTTGGGAAAGCTGTTTTGACAGTTCTCAACTTTTTGATATAAATGATCAAAATGCACTGTTAAAATCGAGAAAATGATATTGTATGAAAAGTTTGTGATACCAACTTTTAGGGAAAGCGGCTCTGACAGCAATGCCAAATAGATCCTAAACATCATTGGTATAGATTGATATTCATACTTGAGTATTCCACTTTGTGTTTGTAGAAATAAACCTTTATAGGGTTTTGTAGCTTTGCACCTTCGTGATATCAATGTAGATTTGATATTCGTTCTTCACTTGCAAGCTGGATAAATTATATGGATGACTCTGTATGTCCTCGGATCAATGAGTTCTAGAATTAAGCCTTTCAATATCAAGAGGTTCATAGATAAACTTAAGTTACTTGGCTTGTGTGTTTAGAAGGTGTATCGTGCATACTCTGAAGCATAGTTATTAAGGCGACGAGGTGCACTGAGGCGCAAAGGGCCGAAAACTGCCCGAAGGTGAGGCGCACCGCCCGAGGCGCGCCTGAGGGACACTTTTTTCAAAAAAGTGAACTTCAACAAAACGGCATATATTGCAAAATTATGATGAATTTTCATATTAGGAATTGATAAGTGAAAAGCTTCATATATTTCAAAATTTTATGGCTAATTTCCATAATTAATTTTATTCCTTTAGTGCTTATTTTCTAAGCAAAATCTAGCTTAATAGGAATTTAACCCACCCTAATTAAAACTTCTGCTACTTCTTCCTCCTAAATTGTGGATTCTAGAGAAACAACTCTTTATACATATTTTCACTCAATTTTTCCTCTTCCTGCATGCCTCACCTGAAACATGCTCTGCCTCAATGGAAAATAAGGCTAACTTTTCCAGCCTTTATGTTTTGATCTTATGATAATTTTACAACATTATGATATTCCTACAATATCTATTACGAGTATTGATAGTCCCTTAATGGAAAATCAGGTTAACTTTATTCAAAAAGGGTGAAAATCTAAAAATAAAAAAAAAGCGCGCCTGAGGGACACCTATGCGCCCCTACGTTGCATAGGCGATGAAGCTGTCGCCCTGCGTGAGGCGCGTCCGAGGCGTCGCCTTAATAACTATGCTCTGAAGTATAGTTCATGATGCTGATTGCTGAAGAACTTGTGGCGATATATGTTGTGTTACCAACAGTTTTATACTTCTCTTTCTCACGAAAATGGTGGATGGCGCTCTTTGCTCTCATTAATAGATTAATAATTAAATTTAGTCGGCACTTAGATTAATAATCTATTATGCTCTGATCTTGCAATATGGGGAAGATAGTTTTTTTGTCGTTATATTGTACATTAGCTTCAAAATGTGTAAACTATGTCACCAAGTGAAATTAGCATTTGGGGTCACCAATGTCTTGGTTCCAGATTTATTCTTCCAAAACTTTTCTGTTGTTGCTTACCCGCACTGTGACATTGACAGATACTGAGGTGTTGATATTTCAAATATTGTCATTGGCTGGAATGAATTGCTTATAGTTTCTTGGTTGTGATTAATTTAAGGATCGTTACATTAACACCGGGTGATGTAGTTTATTCTCTATCTAGATTGGTATTTGCATACCTCAATATAATGCCTTATTTGTCCATTTTTAAGCAGTGTATGGACTGCCTGTTTGAGCTGCATACTTGCCTGTATGATGGTTGGAGTTGAGGGCCAAGAGGTTAAAACTATAAATTCACTTTATATTAACATTGAGGACTTGATCTGCTTACTCTAATTAATAGGTTCATGTTAAGTTCAGAAATTAATGCATTCTGGAATTTCTGGAAACTTGATTGGATGAATCTCAAAATTCAAAACGGTGCATGGTTAAAGTATTGATTTTGGCCAGGCTACTTTGTCTTTGAAACTTCTGATTTTTTAATTTGCATTAGTCTCATTCAGTTGCTGGTGTGCTTCGTACTCTGTTCTGAACTTGGAAAGTTCCAATTTCGTTTTTTTTTTATAACCTTACAGTTGACGAATTTAAGAAGTCACCGTGGCGCATGTGGTTAGATGTGAACTTGTATGCCCAGAATCAGGATCTGACTGTCATTACATATGATTAGGAAAAGGGCATTATGATGTCACTATAGGCATGTTGGATTTTGAAGTCATGGTATACGTATTAATATGAATATTGTTTTAGAGGTATTTTTCTGATTGCCCATTTATATAACTTGTTGTATTCTAAAACAGATGTGTTCTTCTCGGAGTAAGCTGTGGAGCAAACATAGCAGACTATGTAGCTCGAAAAGCAGTGGAGGCCGGCAAGCGGTTAGACCCAGTAAAAGTTGTAGCCCAGGTCCTAATGTACCCGTTCTTCATAGGCTCAGTACCAACACACTCAGAAATAAAGTTAGCCAACTCCTACTTCTATGACAAGCCAATGTGCACCCTCACCTGGAAACTCTTCCTACCAGAGGAAGATTTCAGCCTAGACCACCCAGCCGCCAACCCATTGGTCCCTAACCGGGGACCACCACTAAAGCTCATGCCCCCAACGCTAACAGTAGTGGCTGAACACGACTGGATGAGAGACCGAGCCATTGCATACTCTGAGGAGCTCAGAAAGGTCAATGTCGACGCACCGGTGCTCGAGTACAAGGACGCGGTCCATGAATTTGCCACTCTTGACATGCTTTTAAAGACTCCCCAGGCCCAGGCTTGTGCTGAGGACATAGCCATTTGGGTGAAGAAGTATATTTCACTTCGGGGCCACGAGTTCTCTTATTGATTCATTGGTTGGTTGTGGGTTAGCTTAGCTGGTGGGTTGTTGTTTACAAGTTGTTCTGTTGACTTGTTTTGATGTAAGATAGAACATTTTCGAGATCGGTTGAGCATCCTGTGTTAGATAAACTTGCCTCTTGTTTGAGTTTGTGCTATGTTAGGCTCATTTTTTGATGTTCCTGTGTATTGGAAATGGGCGAGATTACTTTTTGGTATAGATGCTTGTTCGTTTAGTCTTTTGTGTTGTACATGTAACTATTTGGTACTTTTTTATGCAATATATTATTGCTATTTTGAATACTATGTAGTACTTGGACCAATAAACTACCGTTTTGCCGTTTTTCTTGATTGTGAAAGTGTTTGACCAATCCCTCTCAAAATATATATTAATTAAATAGAGAATTTCATAGTTAGAAACTTTGATCATTCGAGATGTAATGGACTTTTATTACTTCACAAATCTAGAATTTCTGATTTTCATACTTTTAGTTAATATTTTGATACGTCCATTTGGTATCACTCTATTTTTTCCTCGCAATGTCCTTTTTTACTTAATATTTTTATTATGGTATTATATTGGATATGGAAATTTAAGTTTCAGAGCATCTTCAAATAGATTTTGAATTTAGGAGACATGTGGAATAGAAATATAGTATAATACAAAATGCAAT
>CAOJBJ011472882.1:0-11633 GCA_948291685.1 Euphorbia celastroides | reverse complement strand
AAAAAAAAAAGTCTAGAGTGTATTGCAAGTCTCTCTTGGATCTCATCTAGATTTTTTCACCAACAAAGTTTGCCTCTAAATTCATTAGTTATCTTTTCTTTTTAATTAAAAAATTGCCGTATTTGGACTTATACTAATAATAAAGGAAGTTCTTATTCCTCTGAACCCGAATGTGAACGTTGTCTAGGAACATGGTTTCAGTTTTAATCACTAGATTATGATCTTTGTTACAAAAAAAATCATCCGTCATCTTACATTTGCGAGTCTCTAGCTTGGCGGAACAAACTCTTTATATTTCGTGGTATAGTTTGCTTTGTGGTATAATTTGTTTGCTCGTTTAGTGTATTTGATATACACGTCGCTTAAGTATTGTATCATGTAACATATAACTTTTTTTGTCCTTGAGTAATGTAGTTGTTACTTTTTTGTGCGTCAATGTAGTATGGAAATGGTTACTTTGTTGGGTTATGATCCTTAAAATTTTTATTAAAGTGTTGCATGTAATAAGTATTAGAGGGAATGAAAAGATGGCAAATTAAATAATACATGAACTAAACGAGTAGAACTGAGACAAAATGACTAAACAAATTACTCCTTAGCTCCTGAAAATATGTCTTCAATTTTAATATTCATAATATTCTTTATTATTGTTATTATTATTATTATTATTATTATTTGTCTGAGTTATGTCAATTATAAAGTATTCAAAGAAGCAGACATGTTCTGTGTTCACTTTAAGAAAAAACAAGGGAAACTTGTCTCTGTGTGCACATAAATTTTAATTCCAGAAAATTATATAAACAAATATCAAAAGCTGTTGCTATATGTACACTAGCAAAAGAAAGTTACATTGATAAATTGTTTTTGCAAATATGGCAATGACAATTCCATGATGCGTGTTTTAATTTTTTTTTTTTCAAAATAAAATTTAGTTTTTTAAGTGGAAGCAAATAGAACGATAAACTTTACAATTAGGAAATTTCTTCTTGAAGGTAGACAAATTATTGAGAAAAAAGAAAATTGAAAATTTATTCAGAGTATCAGTATTTGCCATTAAAATGTGTTCATTAATAATTTATTGTAGGTGCCGAGAATTGCAGGATTTATATTTATGGGTCATATATTTTGGACGTGACACCACTTGTGGCAATTTGTTCACAATATTGGATATAAGTAGGTATACTATATTTGGTTACGCATCTGTTAATGGTTACAAAATGATTTGGTTTAGCAAATAAAATTGAATATACAATTTTTAAAAGTTTGAAATTTAAATATATTTCAAGTAGGACCAATGTTATTAAAACCGGACCGGGCGTCGAACCATGAGATCAACGGTTCATGGTTAAAACGGTTCGATCCGGCACGTTCAATCAGTTATATATCTTATAATTATATAAAATATACATCTATAAATTACAATTTATATGTAAATATACATTATATGAATAAAAATTTTAATATATAATATTTTTTGAATGAACCGGATATTTCTTTCAACTGGCCGGTCCAGTCCGGTTTTAATAACCAGGACAATTTCATTACAGTTAATAAAAGCAAAACTATAAATTTGACCAAATGTATCTAGGCTCCCTTAAGTTTGTACGTAATAATCTCTTGCTCTTTTAAACTATCAAAACTTCTTTTTACCTTTTTGAACTTGTTCACAGTAACTTTTCGCTTCTATAAACTTGTATAAAAAGTGTCTTCTTTAAATTTCACATGTCAACTTACTATTTGATAGGAAAAAATAAAATTTTTAAAAGTCAAGATAATCAAAAGTCAACACGTGGCGCTGAGATGGTAAATTGGTACATTTTAGTAAGTTGAAGGAGGTTAACTGATACATTTTTACAAGTTCAAGAGAATGAGAGAAACTTTTGAAAGTTCAGGGCGACGAAAGGGTATTAGAAACAAGTTCAAGAAAGTTCAAATACATTTTACCTCTAAAATCTGTTTAGAATAAAGGTAGAAAAAGCATGTATCTAGAAAGTATTATCTAATATTTGTAGTAATAACAAGCTCATTTTCAAAGGATTTTCGAGAATTGCATAATCGAAAATATTTCGACTTTTCATGATTTATTTGCAAAAACGATGTGAAACCAAGCAACACATGACTAGTGAGGCAACAGCCTTAGCCAATAGAGCATACACGTGAAGCCATAAAAGAAAAAGAAATGTAATATTCTTTATCACTTTATTCTTTCTTGATTTTTAAAATTTTCTACTAATCTCTTGTCTAAATTGGAAGGTTCAATGTTTTCGAGTGGCCATGGATCTGATATCAAATAATAAGAATGGAATTCTAGTTTGATTATTTGTAATTTTCAACTATACATATCAATGAAAAATAAACTTAAAAACAATTAACGCATATGTTCTTATGATACATATTTTTTGCAATTTCTGTTTCCGGAAAATATCATCTCGTAAAATTTGAATAAATTTCCCTTTAGAAACGAGGGCTTATGTATATTCGAGTTAATAGTACTTGAATGTTAATATTTGTACGTATTATTTATCATTCACAATTTATTAGCGAATTATTTATAATGTAAAAACTTAGAGACAAAGCTTATATGGGTCTCTCGTCACCCAATGCAGATTACTCGATCAATGGATCGAATACCGAACGGTGAAAACAAAAACAAGCTAGCTAATGCATCTTTTAATTCATAATTAGGCAACTAATTATGAGGTAGTAATTTATTAATTTTATTAATCTTTTTTTTAATAAAGGGTTTGATCTAAGTGTTAAGCTACTTTATATTTCAGTGAGTTTTAAAATTGAGCGAGCAAAAAATTCTTAGTGAGATACTATCCCACTATAATTAGGTACGATATGATGTCTTTTATGAGCAACAAAAATGACTGGAAATTTATTTTGATTGAAAGTTAATCCAATACTAGACCTCAACTTCATTGGGGTCAAATTTTCAACCCACCAAAGTATATTAATTGTTAATGTTAGGCTGCCATATTCAACCATTTAATCGATTAGATTAGGAATTAAAGCACTCACAATATATAAGACAACAGTTTATGCCACTAGTCCCTACACTTTGATTGTTTTTGTTTGACTTGTAATTTTGGCCATTCTAAAAGAACTAAAATTAATTTTGATGAAGACTATTGCATTGGCAAAATGAAAACTTGATTAAGAAAATTAATCATATTATTAAACATCTATTTTTTTAAAAAAAAACTTGTCTCGCAATGAGCTTAAAATAATAATTAAAAAAATATCTTATTCTTTTTTATCAGAGTGTGAACATCAACCTGCAACTTTTAATAACTTCAGCTTTTAGCCATTAAATCAAGATACTTACCACTTATTAAAAACTTGCTTTCAACTATTTCGATAAGGATTAACGGAAAACAAAAACAAAATGAGTTGGGATAAATTCCTAACAACTTCCCTCCTCTATTTTTTCAGAAGCTTGATGTAAGACAGTAAGACACTGATATCGGAAGGTAACGTTTAAAACATATGGTTCGTCCCAACAAGTGCTATACCAATTAGTAATAAATATCATAGACAACCCAAAATCTCCATTAAAGGCACCTTAAATGGAAAATTGATTATCCTAAAAGTATTTTGCTATGATGTATACTTTTTTTCTGAAATTATATTTTAAATTAACATCTACGATTTGCAATCTCAAAATTTTGTTAAGTAATGATATTGACACGACTAGATATTATCATTATTATACATTTCTACGCAAATATCATTATCTCGGAAAAAAGTATAATTAATCTATTTTTCTTTCGAAAGAAAACTTCGGCCTTAAGTTCAGATAACATTATCCGCGGTATAATTCGTATTTGCTTTTACTCATTATAATTAACACTAATATTTATTAGTTTCAATTATTTAAATGGTTCATTGTGACAAAATTTGCCTCTAAAGTTACCATCAAACCATAATTAGATTATGAGCCTTTTTTCTTTTTAAATGGCGGTTCACTGTTATAATCAAGGTAGTTGGTAGTTTTTGTTCTTGCAGTTAACTTTTGTTTTCAAAATAATTAAGAAATTGTTTATCAACCTCATCTATTAAGTATTGATTCAATAACATGTTAAGGACAATTTGTCGAAAATGTTTAGGAGTTGTTTGAAAATATTTCAACAATTTAATTTTAATTTTTTGATTTGGATAATAATCTTAATGCTTCAATACCTCAATTTTTTTATTTTTTTACAAATACCTGCAACAAAAAATAATTTTATATGATATTTAACAGCGAACTCAATGTTATAAGGTAACAAATAAATGTAACAAACCCATTTAATTTTTAATATCAAACATGAAAAGGACAAGAAGCAAGTGAAGCAATCACATGATCCTCCTTATAAGACAACAACTTAGAATATACTCAATATAATATTAACCCTTTCAAAACTTCACTTAAAATCTTAGAAACTAGTAATTATTTTTTAGTATATTTACATGTAACGAGTTACCAGTATTATTTTAAACTTAACTAAAGATCATCCTTTTCAGATCTCTCTGTAAATGTATTTAATAAGAATGGAACTTGGTTTTTCTTCTTCAATATTATTATTATTAGGTGATGTTGATTTTTTTCTTATATTATCACAATCATCCTTGGATTGGATTTCATTCCACTAATCTGATAATAATAAAGGATAAAATAAAATTAACTTTCAAAAAAATAAAATCATCACAATCTTCATTATTATTGTTATTATAATAAATTAATTATAGTGAAAACTATATTATAAAAATCAAAGTAGAAAAAAAGATGATGTGTCCAAATCTTTTTTTCTCCACATGATACATCTCATTCTTTGCTGTTACTCCCTTCAAATCCAAACCAACAAAGTTACATTCATAATAAAATCACTATTTTAATCAATCCCTAGGAGAGTTAAGAATCTCAACTCCCAATTTCCCAATTAATTAAAGTCATTAACATAATTTAACCCCTAATTCAAACAACAATCAATGCAAAATTACAAATCCCACTCAAAGTTTCAACCTTTTCCCTCAAATTAACTTCCCATTTAAACCTTTTCTCCATTGTCCCCACAAAACTACCCCATGCTTTTTCAGTCTTAAAAGCTCTCTGTTACATTGCACAGAGAGCTTATTGAATTGGGTTTTTTAATCCTTTGCAGCAGTAACTCAAGTTCCAATTCTTGTCCATGGAGATGCTCAAAGTTGAGAGCTTTATTGCAAAATAATAAAAACCCATTTGTCTTTGCAGAAAATTAGTTCTGGGTTTTTTTTTGTAGAGGATCTTTTCATTGCTTATTTTGTACTGTTTGTGGGTCTTGATTAATCTAACTTCTTCTCCCTTTGTTATTGCTTGAAGGGATTGTTCAGTCCCGTGATTGAACAGTAAAGTATTTGTTTTTAATTGTTTTGGGGTTGTTTGTTTTTGGGGGTTTTGTTTAAATTAGATTTCTTTTGCATCATTTGAGAGATTTGGTGCTTTATGGGATGGGGTCGGTTGTGCCACCCATTATTGCTCTGTTGAAGCTCTCTGTCATCTGGTTGGTTTTCACAGTTCAAGGATCTGCAGGTAATTTTTTTCCTCTGTTTTAACTTTGATTTGTTTGAATTTAATCCAGTTGATTGTTAGGATTTCTGGTTTCTTGTTCAATTGACTTGTTTAACATTGTTACAATCAATGGATTAGTTTCATGTCAATGGTCATTTTGGAATCTGATTTTGGTTTCATTTGACTTGTTGAGTAAAAAAGAATCCACTGTGAAATTTGATGCAAAATGAGAATTTTTGCAATGTGTTCCTCAATTATATTGATGGTTCAATGGAGATCTTTGTTTAGAGAACTGGAAACTAATTACATCTCCCTGTTCTTTCTTTTGAGGATTGATCTCTGTACTTACTGCAGAAGTGCTCATATTAAAGCAATATTAGTCTGGTTCTCAACTTATAATTGGGAATTAGCTCAATGTTAAGTACTTGTTATATATCTTAGCGTCCTGGGTGTAAATCAGCTTGGGATCGAAGTTTTGTATAAGGAAAATGTAGTTAACTACACATAATTTTGATATGTATATCATTCAAACCTGTGACTAAATAGTCCTAGTATTAAACTTCTTCAGGAAACATCATTTCCCCTGCTCCATCTGAGGTTCCTCCAACAGAAGTAACTCTTTCTCCCTCAGAAAGTCAAGTGAGAAGCAATGGCCCAAGCTCGGGACCTCAGCCGAATGGTAACTTGCAAAATGTTCATCATATTGTTGAATCAGTTTTGGGATCTTTTATAGTTTAGCCTCTGCTAATTGATGTCACAGTTTCAGATACTCTTCCCCCATCTGCAGCACTACCGCCAATGCTCGCCCCACCGGTTTTTCCAACTGTATCTCCTCCAGTAAGCACTGCTCCGCCGCCCCAAATTCCGGGTTTTGCACCATCTTCGCCGGTTATTCCGAGTAAATCTCCACCATTGATCACTCCTCCACCTCCAGAAGATGGAGGTCCCATTCCTTCACCTCCATTAATTACCGCACCACCGCCCCAGAATACAGGGATTGTACCCTCACCGCCCATTATTCCAATAGCATCGTCACCATTGATCACCGTACCACCTCCGCCATCACCAGTTATTCCTATTGTATCACCGCCAGTGAGTTCAGCACCGCCACCTGTACCTGAACCACCTGTTGAGCCAAATGTAACTCAGAGAAAGGCACCACCAGTTGCTCAGGCTCCATTGCCCGTGCCTGGTCAGCTCCATTAGTAGCTCTGTGTATTTTCTCGGTTGTGCGCTGTTTATATTCTAACTAATGTGCTTTCACTTTTTCCAGTTGTATCTCCTTCAACGAACTTTTCTAGTCCACCTGAACCTTCACCAATTATCAAACCAACTCCACCTGAAATTCCCCCTTCTCGTGGTCACAGAAGTGCACCACCTAGTGGGACCCCTAAACCAGTCCCAGATACACCGGTTGCACCTCCACAGAGTGACTTGGGATTGAATCAACCGCCAGCTCATCCAATAGCCCCTTCAATAAAGCCCCCTGTAACTCCAGGTAGTGTTGATTGAGCTGTAGCAGATTGTTTTGGCCTGTACTTTATTAATAAGTTAACACTGACAAAGCTGTTTCTTGTTTTATCATTTTGTTGTGAGCAGTTCCAACAGCATCACCGGTCAGAGAATCGCCTCGCAGTTCGCCTTCTCTTGCCCCACCACCTTTTAAAACACTCAAGCATTTACCACCCGTGAGCCATTCCCCTGCAAAAGGTATAAAGATTCAAACTTATTTTGAACCAAACACATGAGATTGGTATATTGCAATGAGGTGATGAATATTTGGAATTATCAAATTGCAGGTTCTTTCTCTGCTGTGTCGCCGTCGCCTCACAATTCTCCAGTTCCGGTTTCTCCATCCCCAAAATCATCTCCTTTTGAAGGATTCCCCTCTCCCAAATCTTCTCCTTCTGTTCCATCTCATAAGCAAAGTCATGGCAAGGCCAAAATCAGTAGCCCTGCTCCTACATTACCTCCATCTTCAAACCTCCAAGGTGTATTTTTTATGTTTTGAAGCTTTCGAGTTGGTCACAATTTGAGATTCTTTCAGCTCATCTCATTGTCGGTATTTTATAGGTCCAGTTGTCTCTCCACCATCTGTTCCCATTAAGAAAATTCACCACGCTCCTCCACCTTCAAGTCCAGGTACCACAATGTTGTTAAGCTTCGGTAGTTCCCTTTTAGAGTTATTTCAATTTTAATTTGTCTTGTTTTGCAGGATCACAGTACCCAATTTCTAAACCGGTAATCAATGGCTCCCCTGCGTCTTCACCATCTCCACCAACAACATCTGGGTGGACCAAAAGTAAGAAAAACTCATTTCTTATAGTTCTATTTCCGGTTCGCTAATATAACCGATGAAAACTTTACTTTTCTACTTATACCATGGTTACTTGATAGCTGACATTCAGACTGTTACTAGTGCCTATTCTTCCTCCTAAAGCTGCACCAATCGGGTCATCAGCCAAGAGTCCAAAAGTACCATTTCTCCCGCCAATTCACACATTGCCACCTCCGCCCCCCAATGAAGGTATAGCCAATTTTTTTGGTCCCGGTTTTATTTTAATTTTTATATTTCCACGGTTTAATTGTGTTTCGTCTGCAGATTGTTCTTCAACTGTTTGTATGGATCCACTCACAAATACTCCACCCGGGTCGCCTTGTAGCTGTGTGTTGCCTATGCAAGTTGGACTGCAACTTAATGTTGCTCTCTATACTTTCTTCCCCTTGGTTTCAGAGCTTGCTCATGAAATTGCTGCTGGTGTTTTCATGAACCCGAGTCAAGTCCGCATTATGGGGGCCAATGCTGCTAGCCAAGAACCCGAGAAGACCATTGTCCTTATTGACTTGGTTCCTCTAGGAAAACGGTTTGATAACACTACGGCTTTCTTGACTTCTCAGAGATTTTGGCTTAAAAAAGTGGTGATTAAAGCTTCGTATTTTGGGGACTACAAAGTATTGTATGTTCGATACCCAGGTATATAAACTTGTAGAAGGCCAAATGCATCGGGAGCCCCTCAAGTTTCAAAAGTTCCGATTAGCCGCCTAAAATTTGCAAAAGTGCACCATTTTGCCCCTACATCTCACAAGTAACTTGTTTGAGGGGGGAAATCAAGGGGTTAATTGGAACTTCTGAAAGTTTAGGGTGACATAAAGCAAAAGTCATCAAGGTCATAAAGTTTACTAATTACTTAGTTTAAATGTGGATTTATCCTGTGTTTTGTGTTTTAGGTTTGCCACCTTCTCCTCCTTCAGCAGATTCCGGGATTATAATAGATGACGGTCCATATTCGGGAAATAACAACAATGGAAGGACAATAAAGCCCATCGGGGTTGATGTTGGAAAAGGACACCAGAAAAACCGGCTTGGTGCTGGCGCCATTGCAGTTATAGCTTTATCTGCTTGTGTATTGGTAGTTTTATGCTCAGCTGCTGCTTGGGTTTTCCTGGTCAGAAATAGAGGCTGCTTCAGCCAACCTAAACCAACTCCCCCACCTTTCCCGGCTTCCACAACAAAACCATCAGGTACATAGTTGTCCAATCGAGATTCAAATTGACAACTGGAATTTAAATATCATAATCCGGGAATCGCAAAGTTCATAGGATATTGTAAAATCGGATCATTTAACACCTTTAAGATGTTATAGAAATGCAATTTCAGTGGAAAAATGAAATCATATTAACCAAACAACTTCAACTTTAATACTAATACAAATATGATACCAATAAATCTGATTAGTTAATAATTACTGGCTCAATTGATTCCTTTCTCCCCATGGACTCGAATAATTTATTGGTTGAATTGAATCGGATTATAAGATTTGTACCATGATCTGATGACAATGGTCAGGTACTTAAGGCGTTTGAAAAAATTGGTTTTTTCCTGGTTTGCCTTGCCTATTTGTCTTAGTTTCTATATGGAGTTGAAAGAACTGTTACTTCCTGTAGGTACTACCGGCTCGATGGGTGGAAGTGCAATGAGCTCTGCGTCCCTGTCATTTGGATCTAGTATTCCACCCTATACAGGATCAGCCAAGACTTTCACTTCACTCGACATTAAAAGGGCGACAAATAACTTAGACGATTCAAGAATACTCGGTGAGGGAGGATTTGGCCTCGTTTACAGCGGTGTTCTTGAAGATGGGACCCATGTGGCGGTCAAAGTTCTCAAAAGAGACGATCATCAGGGCGGCCGTGAATTTTTGGCAGAGGTTGAAATGCTTAGCCGACTGCACCATAGAAATCTTGTCAAATTGATTGGTATATGCACAGAGGAACGCAACAGATGCTTGGTATATGAACTTATACCAAATGGCAGTGTTGAATCTCATCTCCATGGTATGCTCGATAAGTAATTCGATATTTTTTAATTTATTAGCATTTTTTAGGTGGAATAAATGAATTTTTCCTTAAATTTTTTAGGGGTTGACAAGGAATCGGCTCCACTTGATTGGGATGCACGGATCAAGATAGCTCTAGGTGCAGCTCGAGGCCTAGCTTATTTACATGAGGATTCGAGTCCAAGAGTCATACATAGGGACTTCAAATCGAGCAACATCTTGTTGGAACACGATTTTACGCCAAAAGTGTCGGACTTCGGTTTGGCTCGAACTGCCTTGGATGAGGAAAATAGGCACATATCAACCCGTGTGATGGGAACTTTCGGGTAACTATTCAACTTTAATAATCAGTTACATCACAATTGGCCCGGCATAACATATTTAGGCCCTACTTGGCATTGCTTTCTCATCTGTTATCCCAAAAAGTTCATTTCGCAAACTTCGCCTGGAAAACATGTTTTGGCATTAGACAAGGACTAATTATTTTATGGCTTACCCATAGTGGAGCTTTTCGGGTCATCAGTCTGAGACAACAATGCCAAATCGGTCCTGTATAAGAGTAATTTCGCTTTTTTGCTAATAATACTTGACACTTTGCATAGGTATGTGGCTCCGGAGTATGCTATGACAGGTCATCTCCTTGTAAAGAGCGATGTATATAGTTACGGCGTAGTTCTTCTAGAGCTTCTAACCGGTAAAAAACCGGTCGACATGTCTCAGCCGCCCGGTCAAGAGAATCTCGTGGCGTGGGCCCGCCCTCTCTTAACGAGCAAAGAAGGGCTCCAAACAATAATCGACCCATCTCTGGGGCCCGACGTCCCCTTCGACAGCGTAGCCAAAGTAGCCGCCATAGCCTCGATGTGCGTCCAGCCGGAGGTGTCGCACCGCCCTTTCATGGGCGAGGTGGTCCAGGCCTTGAAGCTGATATGCAACGAGTGTGACGAGGCGAGAGAGGTTGGCTCGAGTTGTTCGAGCCGGGATTCAGATGCTGACGTGGCGGCCTGTGGAAGCTCGGTGGAGATTGCGGGTGGTTTTGGGAACCGGAGTATGGCGCCGGGTTATGATTCAGAGGTGGATATAGAGAGGGGGCTGTCAGTTTCGGATTTGTTCGGTGCATCGGTGAGGTTAGAGGGGCAGGGGGAGGGCTCATTTAGGAGGTACTCGAGCTCTGGGCCGTTGGATCGAGGGAGAGGGGCGGATTTGTGGCAGAGAATCAGGAGATTGAAAGGGGGAAGTGCAAGTGAACACGGGGTTTTCTTCAGACTATGGCCTGGTTCAAACTGAAGTAACTGAATTCCAACTGCTGAATTATTGAATTTGGGAACCGAATCTGCCCAAATGCAAGCGAGAGGATCGTGTAGGTCCCGTGGCAACGGAAAAATGTTGGATTTCGGGGGTGCCTGAAGGGGATGGGATATAACTTGCAGGGCCCTGAATTTTGAATTGTTAATATTTGAATGCATTTTTGTTGAGGAACAGAGGAAATGTACAGATTTTGTATTTTGGGGTTTTCGGTAGACATGAAATGAAATCTATTTGACATATATGAACTTTCAGTAAACTGTTCTGTTGTATATGGGAAACACTATACTAACTTTCACCCCAGTTCTAACAGTAGATTGTGTCGTTGGACTATATGCAATGTCGATGCAAGAGTAGTCTTGGCAATCAATTCGGGATTACAGTAACTAGTTGTGATTCCGATCTTGCCGGAGCCATCAAGTTTTAGTAAGGCCACATCCAACTTCTATACTACAAACTAT
>CAOJBJ011472837.1:0-13548 GCA_948291685.1 Euphorbia celastroides | reverse complement strand
GACAAAATTTAATATAAAAGAATTTCATATTGTTTAAGGGTATTGTTATAGAATATAGATAGTTGGAAATTACTTGTGACCAGCAAAAGATTGCGCCGCATTTTTACTAAAACCGATATTCTTTTATCAATTTCTACCATAGTCTCAAATTTAATAGAAATTCACCATAAATGATAACAAATTGGACTGGTGTATATGATATACTGCAATAAAACACTTGAAAGAAAATAAAAATATAAGATAAAAGAGAAAGAAAATAAGGGAGCGGCAACTTTCCCAAATAATAAGCTTAAATTTGGGCTAATGGGCTGTTGTGGGTTGGGGTCGTGGATGAATGCTATGGGTAATTAATTAGTTAAAATTGGAGTTAATGGTAAATGTGTTGTTGTAATTTAACCCAACAGCTATTTCTATAACAAGTGAAACGACGCCGTTTACTTTTAATTATGCCCCACCCTTTCCCCTTCCGTCTTTTTTCTCCCTTCTCTGCGATTTGGGGTTTCTAAACTCTAATTATTCAGGCGCCGCAAGCTCCGGTGGGTATGGCAGAAAACTGGGAGTATTCTTGAATTTTCCGGTTGGGGTGTGGCAACGGCCACCCCAGGCCACCCCCTCCCACCGTCCCTGCTAATAAGCTAACCCATTTACCCAATAACCCTAATTTTAACCCATTAACCTTACTAAGCTAACTCATTTATCCAATAACCCTAACCCTAAACCCAACTTCAACCAACTTCTGCCGGCGAAACAAAAAACCGCCGGAAACTCTCTCTCTCCTCTCTGCCTGAAATAGGTCATCGTTTTTCCCATCGAATCCTTTGCAGGTCTTGTTTTTCCGGCGAGAACAAAAATCCCCCAAGAAAAATCAGATTTGTATCTGTTTTGCCGTCGTTTCCCATTCTCGAATCCGGTTTGGCTCAGATCTGAACCCATTTTCGGCGCAGGAGAAACCGGATCAGAGGTGAATCGGAAATCGACAGGATTGAAGCCATCGTCACCGCCGGATCTGTTGAAGTTCAAGTTTTTCGTTAATGTTTAAAGCCATCATCAGATCTGTTGCCAAAACCGCCGATTTCGGGACTGAGGGGCGGGTTTCGGCGCCTAATAAAATGGGACTGAGTACCTTGTCGAGATCTGAACCAAAGCAAACGATTGGAGTTAACTGGAACGACAGTCAAAGATCTGGTTCTCAGTGCAGGTTTTCCCGTTTTTCCGGTAACAGATCGACACATTGGGAAATTTCCGACTATTTTCTCGGTTTCCCGGCGGTATGCCGGTACCGGTGAGTCTCCGGCAGTTAACCGGCGACGGGTATTTTCCGGCGAAGGTATAAATCGGGTTGGGTAGATTTTATGTGTAGTTGGACCATTTTGCCTTTAGTCAAATTGAAATTTGACCATTTTGTCCTTATACCACGTCATCGATTAACAGAATTTGGATGGAAAAATACCTTATTGCTAACGGTCCGAAACATTAAAGGTGATTTTGCAAAAAATAAGACTTCAAGAGTGATTTTGCAAAAGTCACAAAACTTAAGGGAGGTTTTTTAAGTTTACCTTGTAAGATATAGTTGGTACATAAACATGCCCTCGAGCTTCAAAATTGTTCAGTTATAAAATTGTTATAAAATTATTTAATGTAATTATGGTTTATATTATTTCAAAATGTATTGTTTGCTTCATGTATTTCAAAGACTTTAAAATTCATTTCATGTAAGTTAGTATACGTCTAATCATGATATTTAAAAAAAAAAAATTGTTTTATGTGGACTTACATTAAATTGAAAGAAAAATCTTCACCCTGTTTCGGATGTGATTCAAACCTAGACCTCTGAAATTCACAGGTTCCACCTTAATCACTAGACTAAGACTTTGACCACATCTAATCATGATAATTAGTAAATCAAAACTCGTAGCAATACAATCTTAAATTAAATACCGTCATATATTTTTAATCATGTTATGATTATCCGATTCAGAATTTAATTTTTATATTGACTTTAGTCTTTTCGTTCGATTATTTTTTATTTGTCAACGCCAAAAAAAGAAACATGGTCCTTGTTTTGTAGTATACTACAACACAAGTTTTTCGTTTTCTCTATTAGTTACCATGTTTTTTATGAGAATAGAGTTTGTTAGTGGAAGTAATGCATATTGTTCAAGTTCGAAAATAGTTAGTCATCGACAAGTTTACTAGTTAATTTGGTTGCTTTTTCATATTGATATCCTGTAATGCTCTATTTTCAATCATTTATGGGACAATAAAGTCTGATATACAATTTACCTTAGTTTTTTTTAATAATAATTTGCCTTAGTTAATTAGCATTAACAGTAAAAATCTGTCAACATAACTTGTTTTTTTTTTAAAAAAGTTATGATATGAGCTTTATGGGACAACACATGATTTAAAATCAATATCATTTGATAGACCCTAATTCATACATACCTTGTTTTCATTGTATAAACACAATTTTTTTAATATTTAACAAATTATTGAAGAGACCGAATCCAAAACCTTTTATCTACATATTGAAAAGTGTATTAATTAAGTTACGCTCTTTTTAGTGTATAAACAAATTCAGATTTCTCACATCTTCTGCAGAGATGTTTAATGAAATAGGAACCTTAACTTACACAATCTCAATTAGTAGCCCTATAAGTTGTACCGTTTTCAAAAAAAAATATATATTTTTGTCTATATATTCATGTTGTACATCATTATAAAATTATATAACAAAGGCATATCAAAAATTAAAATAAAAACTCCGAAATTAGAAAGGGTTTTAGGCTCTGTTCTTTTCAACTTATTGGAGGTCGGCAGAACTGAACTGAACTAAACTGAAATGAAACTTATTGAATAAGTACTGAACTGAACTGAAACTTATTGAAGAAGTACTGAACTGAACAGAAACTTATTAAAATTTATTTGAATTGACCTAATTTATATAATTTATGTAAATATTTTATATATTTAATAAATATTGTCATGCTAAAAATAATGGCTACTAATTATAATTATAATTATAATTTTTATTTAAAATAGTCTTTATTTATTGTTTTAGGGTTAAAGAGATTTATTTAAAATAGTATTTATTTATTGTACGAGATTCTATTGCACGATAAATTTGAGAAATGGTTCGTGACAACGCCCAATGCCAAGTTCTATGTTATCAAATCTTATAGTGAAAATGACTATATGGATGAAGATCGAAATAAAAAAATATTGTAAGAGTAGAGATTGTAATATTAATTTATATGTATTTATGTTAATTTATTTATTGGTACATTTTTATTAAAATTTGAAATTGGTTTTTAATACATTTATTTTTTATTATTAAGATATTTGTCAATATAAATAAAACAAATATAAAGTAAGACGTATTAAAATTTACAAGTATTAAAATTGAAACTCATTTAAATAATAATTTGAAAAGAACATATGAATTATTGAATTGAAACTTATTGAATAAGTACTGAACTGAACTGAAATTTATTGAATAAGTACTGAACTGAACTGAACTGAATGGAAAATAAGTTGAAAAGAACCGTGCCTTAATTATGCACTTTTAACTTGTCATCACAAAATGAAGCAAATAAGAATTATGCGCTTATGTATATTTAGCCTTATAATTTTTGTATCTATGGAGTAAATAACAACTATACTGAGGGATAGAAAAACCATAATAATGAAATAATTAAGGAGACTCATGCTTATATTGTAAGAATATAAAATTGCTCTTACATTATTCTAAAAATATCCGTTCTTAAAAAGTATAAGAGTTTTAAGTTTCTTTTCATGGTTTTAATCCCCATCGCATCAATTTATCGTATTAATACAAGACGATTGAAACAATCCAGGTGAATGTCAAGAAAATTTTGTACATAGTAATACATCCATTTTAAAATACATATAATATTGAAAGTGTAGTGAGATCTAGCCATTTGTTATCCAGTCTATATGTCTAAAGGTCATGAGCTCAAATGACTATTTTGTACATTATATTTTACACATATAAGTTGTGTAAATTATTTCAAACTCCTTTTATTTCATTGTATCTCATTTTCTTGCTTTATTGTTGTTCTTATTTTATGTCAAGTAGAAAAACATTAATTTTATCTTTTCATTTATTGTTAGGTGTTTCATAATTTTGAAAATAGCAACTCTTTTCATATGTAAGGTTGATGTAAAATAGAAAATAAATATAAAAATATGCAAGTTGAAAATGTTATCTTTTCTTCCGCTTAAGTTGTAGTTACTAAGTTACATTAATTTTATGGATGATAAAATAGTTGGTATTATTTACAATAATGTTCTACAAATTTAATTATATTTTGATTAAAATGCATATCTTTTGATTGTATTGTGATGAAACATGCTAAATTACTGGTGTTTTAAGTCATCTGTAATTTGCTAGATAATGCTTATTATATTGAACTAGAGTAACAATAGCATAAAACTAAATTCTGGTTGCAATTTTAGATACGCCAAAGTAAAAACAAGTACATCTAACTGCCACGTGTCCAATCCTCTCTCTATATAACCCCAAACCCTCTCCTCTGCTACACCAGAACCAAATCACCAATTTCCTTCTTTCCATTTCAGCAAAATTCGCCATTGATGGATCTCCTCCTCTTAGAAAAGACCCTTCTAGGTCTTTTCACTGCAATTATCGTCGCCATTGTCGTCTCTAAGCTCCGCGGCAAGCGTTTCAAGCTCCCTCCCGGTCCTCTGCCGGTCCCTGTCTTCGGCAACTGGCTCCAAGTCGGCGATGACCTCAACCACCGCAACCTGGCCGATCTCGCCAAGAAGTTCGGCGACAGTTTGCTACTCCGCATGGGCCAACGGAATCTCGTCGTCGTCTCCTCGCCGGAGTACGCCAAAGAGGTGCTGGCCACTCAGGGAGTCGAGTTCGGATCCAGAACTCGGAACGTCGTCTTCGACATTTTCACCGGCGAGGGACAGGATATGGTTTTCACGGTGTACGGCGAGCACTGGCGGAAGATGCGGCGGATCATGACGGTGCCGTTCTTCACCAACAAAGTCGTTCAACAGTACCGGTACGGCTGGGAGGACGAGGCGGCGGCCGTAGTGGAGGACGTGAAGAAGAATCCGGAGGCGGCGACAACAGGAATCGTCCTTCGGCGCCGATTGCAGTTGATGATGTACAACAACATGTACCGGATAATGTTCGATCGGCGATTTGAAAGCGAAGAGGATCCCTTGTTTGTTAAATTGAAGGCGTTGAATGGCGAGAGGAGTCGATTGGCGCAGAGCTTTGAGTACAACTACGGCGATTTTATCCCGATTTTGAGACCATTTTTGAGAGGTTATTTGAAGATCTGCAAGGAAATTAAGGAGAAGAGATTGCAGCTGTTCAAGGACTACTTTGTTGAAGAAAGAAAGTAAGTGCCTAGTAATTAATTTTAGCCTGTTTTTGAACATATAATTAGCTCAATTACATACAGGTAATTGCAGCAAAGTAACATTTTAGTTTATGTATTAATGGCAGGTAGCTTAGTTTAATTAGTTTACCATAGAAGTTCTTGGCAACAAAATGTTGGCATATTTCATAAAAATGGCAGAAATTGTTGAAAAGTTTTGGTAAATGATGAATAAATTAGAAATATGAAAATTGTGTGGGCTGGTTGGTGACAGGAAATTGGCAAGCACAAAATCAATGAGCAATGAAGGGTTGAAATGCGCAATAGACCATATTTTGGATGCTCAACTGAAGGGTGAGATCAATGAGGACAACGTTCTTTACATTGTTGAAAACATCAACGTTGCTGGTATGTATATTTATACATATTAATTTTTTAATACCTTATATGCCTTAAAATTTGAAACTCTAGAAATTGACTTCTGAATTATTTTATGTTGGTGGGTTACGTGTTTATTTTATTTTTCCTATTTATCTCTATTAGTTAGGATCCACTAAATAAGTTATGGGAAAAGGATACCTTTAGGGCCGCAGGAGATACAACCCGACTCTTTGAGGAAACGTTAGGATCCACAAATTTGTTTTTGAATACTAGTCCTTGATTGCAAGTTGCAACTGAATATTGATACCAGTGTCTTTCATTCATTTAATTTAGCCTCGTCGTTAATGAATTAAATTAAAATATAAGAGACAACATCGAATCTGTAACTTCACTCTGTTTTTTATTCATTGAAACAAACTTCACGTGGCCTCTTTTATTCCACAAAACAGAGTATCAACTTTTTTGTATGATTACTTTTCACGTAATAATACATCCTAAATAAAGTATTATTTTTTATTGTGAATTTTCATGATAAATTTTGTGTCTTAAGCAGAGAAATTATATAATGGTTCCGGTCATTTTTTCAATTTTGGACCCATGCTTTTAATTATAATTAAAAATCTGTATTAATTAATTCGGACCCATGTTTTTTGTGTTAATGATGGATTTTTTTCCAATTTATAAGATATGAGTCTAAAATTGAAAAAAAAAGATCGAGACCACAATATAATCTTCCAATTAGTTGACCCGCCAACAATATACGATGACATGTTATTTTAGTTAGATATGGGGTAGGTGGAACCAACTTTGACATTAATTCTTTTATTTACTTATTGATTAATACGCTTTCAGCACTTCTTAAGAATAATGGCCTAAGTTTATTTTTATATTACCCACTTGACTACTTGAGGTTGGGTTATTTTATAGGAACTTGGCCACTTTAGTTTTAAATATCTTGAGTTGTATCGATAATTAGTCAATAATTTTTTGTAATATTGGTATGTGAATTTCAGCAATTGAAACAACACTATGGTCAATTGAGTGGGGAATAGCCGAGCTTGTAAACCATCCCGAGATTCAGCAAAAGCTAAGAGACGAAATGGACAGAATGCTTGGCGTTGGGCATCAGATCACCGAACCCGACACTTACAAGCTTCCGTACCTTCAAGCAGTAATCAAAGAAACTCTCCGCCTCAGAATGGCAATCCCGCTGCTCGTACCGCACATGAATCTCCACGACGCTAAACTCGGGGGCTATGACATTCCGGCCGAAAGCAAAGTGCTCGTAAATGCCTGGTGGCTAGCAAATAACCCTGCTCACTGGAAAAACCCCGAAGAGTTCCGCCCTGAGAGATTCTTGGAGGAGGAGTCCAAAGTTGAGGCAAATGGTAACGATTTTAGGTACCTTCCATTCGGAGTTGGGAGAAGAAGTTGCCCGGGCATAATTCTGGCATTGCCGATCCTCGGTATTACTTTGGGACGTTTGGTTCAGAATTTCGAACTGTTGCCGCCGCCGGGACAGTCCAAGATTGATACCACGGAGAAAGGAGGGCAGTTTAGTTTGCATATATTGAAGCACTCCACTATAGTTGCAAAGCCAAGATCCTTTTAATTCACTCATTCCTGATTTTCTACATTTTCTTGTGTAATATTTGGGTGACTGTAAATCTACCAAGTATTGTTTTAATAATAAGTTAAATCTTAATTTCTTGGTTTTTTTATTTTGCAAGTGGATGTAAAAGTTAGTCCCAGTCCATATCACATACCAAATTTATATATTATAAAGTTACCCTTCCATATTTTATTATAATTTTTATATTTCTAAAATTTATAAAAAGTTTTAAACCAACTAATTAATATTTACATCTTTAATCCTCTAAAAAAATAAGAGATAAAGCATAGTAATTTGTACAAAAAACATTAGCCTTTAATTTGTACAAAAAAATTAAGGGATAAGGAGATCACACAAATATATCATTAGCCTTTAGCCTTTATTTCACAAAAAACATTAAAGTATATCACGCATATATTATATAAGTATAACTTTGATTGTTGAAGGTTCATATATTATCAACTCATCTTTCTCATTCTCAATAGATAAAAGTAATTTGTACAAGTTTCATCAATACCTTTTTAATCTATAGCTTAACTGTTCATATACTATTATTCATATTTGCTATATGTTACCTTATTTTAATGGTTTTTTTTTTCATCAACACAAATTTCAATCAGTATTTATGTTGTCGTTGATTTTTTATTACTATTTATCCATGCTGAAAACTAGAGGTGGTTATTATATTATTTTTAGAACTTTTCTAATTCATAACTTAATTTTGGAATTAAAAGCTTCATTTATTGATTTTATTAGAAATTGAATATTTTTTAGTTCTTCGAATGGAAAAGTTTTGACACATTGAATATATAGCAATTGGTGTCATAAAGTAATACTTGGACTGATAAAATACTGAATTTTATCCACCATGCATACGAATATAATACATGGACTTGTGCTAAACTTTTAAAGTTTTAGTGATAGAACTGGATTGTTAAAAGAAAAAGTAAAAATTTACTTTAATTTAAGACAAAAAGGCTCTCAAAATAAATTTCAATTTAATTAAATATTTTGGTTGATTGATTATTGTTTGCAATAGTTCAAGTTATTGTATATGCTGTTTAATAAGAATATGAATATTAATAAGTAAAGGCAATTTTCGGTCTTCAATTGACTATATATAACAAGATTGATTCAAATGTCTTTAATACCACATCATAACTCATAAATATTTTCATATAAAATCTGAAATATCTATGAATATCAATTGTAATAATCCTATTGAATATCCTAATAATAATCTACTCCTAATTTATTGCATAAGACTCCAAATATATGACGACTTCTAAAGTCAAATTGATGTAATAAGTTTAAAAAAAGCATTTCCTGAAATGCCTACGCATTGGTATTTCTCATAACCGCTAGTGCAAATGTTCAAGCGCTATACAAGATGCCCGTGTATAATTTTTTGAACATATTTTCATTGCTCTAAGTTGCATACCGTTTATTGAGACAGGTTATTTAGACAAAGATAACTCAGTTACGACTTTGATTGGAATAAATTAAGAGACTCAACGGATGGTTAAATTTTAATAGAAATCTAATTGTATAATTGTTAGGAAGAAAAACAGTTATAGTCTTATGGCATAATGTATATTTAGCCATCTAAACTTGGTATGATATAAAAACTGACCTTCTAAACTATTGTTTTGTCCCGCCAACCTTCCAAACTTGGTAAAAGTGTACCCAACAACCCCTTCATGCTGATGTGGCAGCATGTGAACGCGTTGACTTTTCAACGTAAAATTGCTGTCACGTCAGCATGAGGGGACTGTTGGGTACTTTTTTATCAAGTTTGGTGGGTTGGCGGGTCTTTTTACCAAGTTCAGAGGATTAGCGGGACAAAACGCCAATTCACCACCAACAGCCCTGCACAACACATGGAGAAATTGATAAACATACATCATATGACGGGTTGCACACAGCAAAAGCTGTAACAATATTACAACCCAACTAATTAAAATGGGAAAGGTTGATATACGTTTGGCTGTTGACAATCATTAAACTTTTTATCATCCTTCTGTATTAGCTGAACAACATGTTTAACTGATTCGAGCTTCTCATGACAACTGATGGCTAGGCTGATTTTCAAAACGACATTCAACCTAACTCTTGAATGAGAATTTCCTAAGATATCTATGAAACTAGTAAAGCACCAATATCAGAATAAAATCAACATCAAAATGTGCTGGAAAATTGTAAACATTGCAAATTGCCAATTTCATGCTTTTGATAGCCAAGAACAAAACATAATGAGCTTACTTCTGCCCCCTCGTCCTTAATATCATTAGAGTTTCCGTCCGTCATGATTGCTGCAGAAATAACGATACAAATTTAAGAAGGTTCACCGTCAAACAAAGCGAAATCCAGTAAGATCAATAGCCATTCGCCAGTTAAAAAAATAAGCATCAAATCTTAAAAGCAGACGATTAAGATGCATAAAAGCAGGCAATTATGCGATTCAACAGTTGTATCTCTCATCATCCGCACAATTCAATGATAAATATAAAGAGACACTTAAAAATTAAGGGGGAAACATTCGTGGAATACAGGATCGGTACCGATTTCACAGAAACCGAACGAAGTAAGGTTAAAGAAATCTATCGAGACAGAGAATGAAGGAACGGTAGAAAAACAATACAGACCTGAGTTTCGTCTGCTCGAGGGAAACTAGAAGAGGAGGACGATGCTATAACCGAAGAAGTAGGGCTCACTGTACAAATTTGTGTAATGCTTCTTTCCTTCCGCTCTCGTTTTATATAGGCTAATCACTGCACGGTTCTTTTCGTGTGGCCCGAGCGAACTAGTTCAAGTTTTTAAACCTAATTGGAAATTGGTATGAATTGGTCATATCGAGTTTTATTCAAACTTTAATATATCCGTAAATTGTTTTTTTAGAAAAAAAAAAAGAATTGTACTTATTACGATATATTTATAAATATGTTACTTAACTATTTTATTATTATAATTGATATTTTTAAATCTAAAATATTACTCTATTTGTTGTCAATACATATATAATACATATACATTGCTTCAGATTCTTGTTCAAAATCAGAATTCAAAATCACAAATGTTTTTTCTTCTTTCTCCGATCACTATGTCGACGACTGCTACTATGTTCTTCCTCCTCTCATTTTTCTTCTTTTTCAGATCGATTTTATTTGATGAGTTTCGATTCCAATTCCATTTTGTTATTCAATTCTAGATTATGGTGTTGAAATTGGTCTTGATAGTTAAAGAAATGCCCCATTACAGAGTATAGTTTTAAAATTAAGAGTTTGCAATTCATAAAATACCCCAATTACTCTTTCTTGTTCAGTAATTAACATGTAAATTTAACACATACCCCCATTAGATACTCCTATACACTTTTCTTCCTTTTCATAAATTTTCTAGTCTCTGCTTTAAAACCCTCATAGCTCCAAAACTGTCGTCAATCACTCTTTGTTTCTCATCTTCAAATCTAATAACTACTCCGAAACTGTCGTCAATCATCCTTCGTTTCTCTTCTGCAAATCTGATCGCTGCTCCAAAACCATCGTTAATCGCCCTTCGTTTCTTGCGATTGAAAGTCGATCGCCGTCTTCCTTTATCATCTTCATCTCCGATCATTGAAATTGGATTGCCGGCTTCGTTTCTCATTTTTGTTTCTAATACTAATTAGGTATATTCTATTATCCTATAGAATTCTTATATATTTTTATCTGTCAATTGATTTTATAATGCATATATCCCACTCTCCACCAGTCGACCACTAGTTTATGGTTTCAGGTATATTTTTTTTATAATAGTCGGTATATTTTATGCACTTTAGGTATATTTTGATGTAAAATATACTACATAATATATGCTCACAATATACTTTTTTACTTAAACATTAGGTATATTTCGTTTGTGTTTCTAGATTATGAACTCATCCGCAAGTTTTACTTTAACATTGATGGTATATTTTTTAGAATTTGTGATATATTTTCTGTATTTTAGGTATATTTTAAAAATTATCAGTATATTTTATGCATTTTAGGTATATTTTAATGTAAAATATATAGTATAATTACAATGCATGGTATACCTTTTTTCTCAATGACAATTAATAGGTATATTTGTGTATAGTTAAGGTATACTTCGATTAAATAGTCTTTGATATTCAAATTCAGGTGTTGCATTGAATGATCTTTTATATTATGTTACTAATGTTTTTCTTTTTCTTGAAATTATTGCAGTTGGATTCGAGGGGATTTGAAGCAACAAAAAACAAAAGAAAAAATAATGAAGCTTCGGCTTCAAAGCTGCACATCAAATATATATTAATAAACACAAGATGTTTCTAATCGGGGTCAGTCTTCATGAAATGACAAAAAGGGTAGTTAAGATAGTCGAGACTAATCTTTTAGAGATGTCAAATACTTTATAGACGACAATGAGTATTTTGGATTTCAAGTGCAATCAACATCCTCACAAGATTGTTAGAGCTAATTCTTTTAAGTTTTCTTAATTGTCAATTTAAGAATACGGTATATTTTTTGTACTTTACATGTAAAATGACAATGGTATATTCTAGAAATGATAATATATTAATTATGGTATTTTGTAAATGGTATTTGGTAGATTGACATTTTGTTATTATGTATATGGTATATTTTTATATGTTAATATGGTACTTGTCATAGAAAATATACATAACAAGTGTTAAATATACCTTAAATCCAAAGGCGCTAAACAACACAAACAAGGTATATTTCCCTTATTTAGATATATTTTTATGTTTAATCTGTATTTATGAATGTCTATATACGACTCATTTCAACTTGATAAGGTAAAGTATACATATTCATATTAAAATATACCTACAGGTCATGTAAAATATACCTAAGAATATTGTATGTAAAATTTGTGAAATATATGCTTACATTCATGCATTCATGATTATGCATGATGATACTAAAACCCTAGGTTGGGAAAACTGAACCCTAGTCATAGTGTACAGTATAAATGTCTACCTCCAAAAGATATTGTGCAAGTATAATGAATAAGGATACTAAAATCTAGGTTGGGAAAAATGAACCCTTTTAATCATGGTGTACAATATAAATGTCTTCCCTAAAAGATATTGTGCACGTATCAACAGTATTGATGGATGATGATACTAAAACCTAGGTTGAGAAAAATGAACCCTTTTAATTATGGTGTACAGTATAAATGTCTACCCCTAAAAGATACTGTGCACGTATTGATAGATGACGATACTAAAACCTAGGTTGGGAAAAATGAACCCTTTTGAACATGGTGTACATTATAAACGTCTGCCCCTAAAAGATACTGTGCATGTATCAACAATATTGGTGAATGACAAAACTAGGATGAAAGGAATTGATTGAATAAGAACGACAATTGCTATGGATGTCATCTAAAGAGAAGGAAAATGGAATGACCTCTTTTAGAGAAGAGAATGAAGAATGGAATGCACGATTACAGATCCCTAAACAACTAACCTAATATTTTTATTGAATAAGAGGTATTTAATGAATTCTAATTTTGAAAAGAGATATATAATGAGACAAAAGTTAAAAAGGGGTTTACGTTGAATATAATTTGTATTGGGGGTATTTGCCACAATTACTCAATTCGAAATTGGTATGAAGGGGCCATATCCGAGTTTTGTTCAAACTTTGATATATCCGTAAATTTTTTTTAGAAAAAAATAATTGCACTTATAAACAATTCTTACGAAATATTTACAAATATGTTACTTAACTATTTTATTATAATAATTGACATTTTTAGATTTAAAATATTACTCTATGTGTTGTCAATACATACGTAATACATATACATTACATATGTTTCAGATTCTTGTTCAAAATCATAATTCAAAATCACAGATGTTTTTTTTCTTTCTCCGAGCACTATGTCGACGGCTGTTGATGCCCAAGATGGCTACTATTCTAGCAAGTGCACTAGATCGCAGCGTAGTATAGACAGCGATATCAAGTGTCGTATTCCTCAGAGAGCAAGCTTGTGAATTGTAAATTCTATAGGCAATCTAGTAGAGTTTGATTTCACTTTAATTTGAGAGATGATGATTGAATAAAACAGTAAATAAAGATTGTGGCAGACTAGACTAGACAGACTCCTAAAACAGACAAGATTACTACAAAGACAAATATATGA
>CAOJBJ011472422.1:0-12182 GCA_948291685.1 Euphorbia celastroides | reverse complement strand
ATTGATTTTTAAGACTCAGACAGCGAAAGTAGCTAGCTGGCCCTTCACGTTCGTGCTTTGTGCTTTATTGTTGCCATATATTTCACAAAAATAAATTAACAGAAAAATGGTGAGAAGGAGACGAAAATTTGTCATTTTCTGTGCTTTTGAACTTATTTTAAAGGCATTAATTCTATAAATTAATCCAAATTTGTGAGGCTGGTAGAGGATAAAACAATAGCAATTACCGAAAGATTAGCTTTTTTAATGTAAACCAAGTTGTGATGTAGCCTATATAGAAAAGAGAATAAATTGGGCAAATGGAAAGAAAATAATTTTTTGTGAATAAGGAAAAGACAAAAAAGGCTGGATGTCACCATTATATTATAGAGAAAATACAAACTGGAATGGAATTATACCATGTCCATGATTGATAACTAGTCACCGAAATTCTAGTTGCTCTTCTTAAAACTCCGGCCGTCGTCTCTGCCTGTAAAATACGGTGGTTAGGATCGGGGGCCATCCTTGAGGGGACTCTCCGATGCCTAAGTCAGTATGGGTTTTGAGAAATAAATTGGCAGAGTAACAGTTAGGGTTCAAGAATTACGTACCTTAAGACTTAGAATTTTGGAGTATTTATAGGCAGTGTGCCTTGTTCCTCGCGCTGAAGAGTCCGATCCTGATTAGGATTCACTATCTTTACATTTTAGACTTCCTTCTTAATTAGGATTCTTCCTAACTAGATACGGATTCACTAATCCGGCTCAACCTACCTACACCAGGTTGACCCGGTTTAGTGTGCCGGCCCTGGCCTCCACAAAGCTTATTGTGAGATAACCACACGGCCTAAGTTACAACGTCGTTCAGCCGATATTTAGACCAACATAGGTCTCAGATGGATTTTCCTGAAAATGTTATCAATTACTATCCTATGAAACATTTAAAATGATATATTCAAGCTAGTAAATGTCACCTCGAATTTAGTTTTTTTATTTTTTATGTCCAATTGATTTTCGTATTGAAGTAATTCTAAAGCTTATTTCCTGAAATTTAAAAGTCTTGAGTTTAGTCAAATATTATCTTAAGCATATTTAAGATTTAAAGTTTGAATAAGATGTAAATTCGACAATAAGTAACTATAAATGGCTTATTAGATTGCTTCCTTCTCACATAAACTTTTTTCATTTATTCTCCCTCAAGTTTATCTATCTTCTTCGTTTCGTCCACCTTTGTTTCACCAATGAAAAAGTAAATTAGAAAAAATATAGATTAGGGCTTAATTTTACCAAATTTTCAAATTAGAATAGCTTTTCCAAATTAAACATACTCACCCAAGAGTACATAAAAAAAGTTCTTAAAGAGCAGTGACTATGTAAAATTTTTAACTCTTACTCACAGCAGAGTACATTAATACCTTGCTCGCATTCATAAATGTGCTTCGACAGTTGTTAAGACACCAGAAATGAACCACATGAGAAGAACTGAGCAATTCCTACAGCCAGGACCGTTGGAACCCGATGTTCTAACGCAACAATCTGTTCATAGGTCACAAAGCATATGGAATGGACAGGTAACATAATGAACCTTTCAGCTGAAATATTTGTCCATTGTTACATGTTCTATGAACACCCTATAAGACTATATAGTTACACCTCTAATTTTGTTTACTCGCAGGCATGCCCCGACTTGACATTACAAAAATCTGCAGCTGACACCCTTTTCACAAATATTGACCCACGTATATATGCGAAGGTAGCAGAATGTGGGTTCGAGGGTATTTTAAAGATTGGTTCACTACCCGTGGACCACAAATTGATCACTGCGTTGGTCGAACGATGGCGGCCTGAAACTTACTCATTTCATCTACCTGTTGGGGAAACAACCATAACATTGCAAGATGTAGAACTTTTGACTGGTTTACAGGTCGATGGCAGAGCAGTTTCCGTATGTACAAAAGTCCGGTATTTATAAACAGTCTGTGTCATGAGTTACTAGGCGTGATTCCTCCTTCCAATAAACTTAAAAGAAATCTCATTAGCATGGTTTGGTTGCATAATACTTTCTCTAATCTACCTGGACATGCTACTGAGGACGCAATCAATAAGTATACAAGAGCATATCTATTGCGTTTGTTGGGTGGTTTGTTATTTGTCAACACGAGTGCAAACGGAGTGCATGCGATGCTATTGAGTTTGGTTCGAGATTTATCTTCAGATGGCGTTGGCCAATATGCATGGGGCGCAACTGTTTTAGTGCACATATATCGTGAGCTTACTAAAGGCACGAGTCCCACTAAGAGGGAAATGTGTGGCTACATTCAACCCGTACAAGTCTGGGCATATGAACGAATCATACCTTTCGCTCCTAAATTGTCCCAAACATATCACCCGTCAGACGAAGAACCTTATGGGACAAAGTATTTCCTCACATCTTAGTTCTTCATAATGCTTAGTTTATAACTCACATCTTGTACTTTTTTGTATACATATAACAATTATATGGTAGGTGGAAGTTTGCGGTTCAACGTAGAGGACTTCAGGTTCATGAGAGAAGGTTGCAATTGGATTGCCTTGAGAGTAACGAGGTATGATTTTATTTGTACCATTTTAGGACTGGTTTTATATTTGTGTTTATTTATAATTGTTTTGTAGTACTGTTACTTTTTCCAGTTGTAAGATCACCTCTCTTTTTCATTCAGTTTATCTGGCAACCGTATAAAAATGTTATACAATGGTTGCCCAACTATTGTAAACAAGGACATGGAGTGTGGACATCAGTCGTTCCTATTATATTTATTCATATAATAGAGTTTCGCACCGTTGCATGAGACAATTCGGAATGGAGCAACCGATACCAAGTCCTATCGATGCTTCCAGAATTAGTCTACAAACTGTGGCATTGGCTGGTATGGATCCGATAGACTGGGTTCAGAAATATTACGAGTACATTCAGGTTTAGAATTCGCGCGCAACTCGCGTTGCAACCACAGCTTCATGTGAAGAACACCTAGGCGAAGAATCCGAATATATGCTTTGGTTCAAATGTAAGACAAGACAATGGATTTGCCCTAAAGGTGGCCAGTTAGAAGCAATGGTATGTTGTACTGTAATACTATACATTGGTATTAATACAATATTGTATTGCTTACTATGCTAACCGTTTTCCTATTTTAAACATAATGTAGGGTGATGGCTTACAGCAAATGTACCATATTGATGAAGGTGAATGGAATCGTCAAGGCGTGCAGAACATGATAGGAAGCATGTTAGGTGCATTAAATCAGGAATTCCGTATTGCGACGTCCCACCCGATGCAATATGCTCCTCGCTCAATTTCATACCCTGAACCTACTGTGCCTCCTACGATTTCATCTCGAAGGAGGCCAACAATAGCACATCGTAGAAAATCTGATTCTGACCCACAAATTCCGGATGGCATGCTACGCATTCCTTATCCACGTTACCGCAACGTGTATGATGATCGAAACTGGCAAGCATCAATGCAAGGTGACATGCCGACACCAACGCAAATGCATGGTTTCGATGGTGCCCATTATGCTGAAAGCTCCTCCCACCATGAAACAATTGTGCCTGAAAATGCATCCAATTCTTCTCCACCCAATGCACACTTTCAGCCCGAACAAGTATTTCATGATAGTTTCACAGACGAAGAAAGGTTCCGTCAAGAACCTTCCTTCAATCATGTTCCTTCAAGTACACAATATGTTGAAATGAACCATGAAGGTTTGTTTCAGCAACACACGGTTCCAAGTGCACTCAGTCTTGATCTTCACTCATATGGACTACAAGATCTTGTGGGTCTAATGAACTACAACGTCAATCCCGATCTTGGGTCAAGCCATACTTTAAGTAACACTTCAGGGTTTGAACACGATGACAATGCTAGAAACAAGGTAACCCCAATGAATAGTATGATAACGGATTTTGGAAGGCAATCTTTTGACACATATGGAAACACAGTTCACCACAATCCACAAAATTCCGGTCAATATGAGGTAGGTGGCGGTAGTACGACTAATGTTGATTCAGACAGACATGTTGCACATACCGGTACAAGGTTGGACATGTCCGCCGAGATCTAAACTTACGATGCAGTGGATGTGTGGGTATGGGTGTTCCATGTGGGACATGTAGTATGAAGAACTATAGGCGCCAACAACAACAAGTGCAACAAGCACAAGCAAGGGATCGAAGAGCGCAAAGATGAGTACAAAGAAGGATATAAATGTTGCACCTTTTTTATCTTATGCAATGCATTGTACTACTTCAGATTTGAACCTTTTTTAGTGTATCTGTATGAGATTACTCGATTTTATTGTGTGAAATTGTTATAATCGTGCGTGAGGTGTGAAAAAAAGTTTTAAAATTTTAATAGACAATGCATTTTGTAATAAGAGTAATGCGATAATTAAGAGTAATGTGATAATAGCAATATGTCCTAACACACATACATATAACAGGAATTTTAACGATATCATCCCACACATAGAAAACATAAATATGCAATTAGATCAAATTACATAATTCAATCATCCTCCTCTTAAAAGCATCATCCGCTCTAGCATAGTGCGGGCTACCCACACGTAAGTGTCTTGTTTCCTTCTCTTCCCTTGTTTTTGCATCTCTGATTTCATCAATCCATTCTCTGTACTTATCATCAATCTCAGTCGATTCAATATTGTCGTACCTAATGTTTGTGTATTCCGTATTTTGCATCCGCTTATCATATATGTGTTAAGGCCAACCAGTCACATATTGATCAGGGTGAAGCGAACATAATACCCTCGGAAATCCTTGTTTATTTCCATATTGACGACATATTCTATTGGGAGAGTAAAATGTGACCATGTGCAGTCCAAGCATTTGTATCTCATTGCCCTACATGTCAATCACGACATCCGCACTCTTCCACCAAGGTGTAATCCATCGAATTTCCTTTTCAGAAATGTCCTTCAACTTTTGCTTCCACTCTGTAGCACTCAGTTCCTCATGTTTATCAGTGGTGAAACGTCTTCCTCTAGAGTGTTTCGGCAGATATTTTTTTGGACTCACTTGAGGAGGAATAATGAGGGACAACTTCTCCAAAAGCCACACCTACATAGAGCAAAATTTCAAATGTAATATAAGCACCCCAAAGTTAATCATGTCATGAAAACATTAACACGTACCTGTGGTAAAGTCATGTGGTCTCCGATTACTCCTGAGGAAGTAACCACTGCATCCATTTTTACAAAACTCTCAGTCAGTGCTAAAAATGCAGGTGATGCACCATCTGCCATCTACGGAATACATGAAATAAGCCTAAATGGAGCAACCTCGGGTCCAGCCCCATAGACGAACTCACTCATAAGGAGTATTGCAACCATGGCAGGCCATGCAAGGTGATCCTTAGATGTGTTCTTGCACCACGATAATACCCAATCTAGTCGAAATCCAGCTGGCAATGGGGGTTGACTTTTAAATTCCTCTGTAGACCCCAAATTAAATAAGAACCGAAGATCATAATCACAGCCGAATATGAAACGCCATATAGTGATTTTCATTCGCCTTGTACACGGAATGCCCAAAATAGCGGAGAACTCTTCAAACATGGCACATAGCTCGGCGTAGGTAAATCGAAAGACATGATCAATATAATCCCAAAATGAGAGACATGCTTCCAAGAGTGCGACATTGACAGGTTTGTGAATGTAGAACTTTATTTTGGACAAACCCTATTGTCCCAATTTCACCCAATCTTTTTCCTCAAAAGTTGATAGTAGCTTGCAAAGTTCAATGGTAAGAGGGGACATGTCTATTATCAAATATAAGGTTAGAGATTGCCATAACTTTATTAAAACCTGGAGATGTACGAATCAACTAAAAATTGAACAAACAACCACATACATTCATTCAATACACATAGTAATTAAGAATTCCAAGTTAAGAGTTACAACAAGAATCAATATGTCATAAGCAATTTGTTAAAATAACACATGAATCATTTATGCAATTGACGTCCAGGATTTTTGCATGTTTTTTGTTATGTCCGCTACCCCCACAGTTACTGCAGCTGTACGTTGAAGTCCCATGCTTCCTTTCATCCATTTCATTCCTAATCCACGAAGACTTTGGTCTGCCCTTTGCCCTTTTGCATGTCGGATTAGGGACTATTATTTCTCCAGTTGGTTCAGGCCAATAATCTCTGTGGGGGAAAGGTAGAAATGGATGCGCATAAACTTGCATATTCTCCTCAAGGGTGTGAAATTTAGCTACAAACTCCCAACTGTCGCAGTGTAGATGCATACAAATCGCCATAACATGTGAACAAGGCATCTTGTAGCTTTGAAATTTGCCGCACGAACATGTCTTGGATTTTAAGTCAACAATTTGCACATTGTCGCCTTTTTGTGCAAGTATGTTCCATCTCGTGTGCACTTGCCCTAGCCCTGTGTGGCTATTATACTCTTCAACTCTATGACCCGATGCTCTGGCTGAGTATTTGTCAAGCATCTTCTTGCATTCTGGGGTCACGACTTCACCCTTCTGAAGTAATTGATAGTATTTCTTTCGGCGAGCATCAAAATAGTGGACCATTTTCCCAAATGTATGCTCAAAAAGGCTTTGAATTGGCAGTCTTCGAATGCCCTTTAAAACACCATTAAAACATTCAACAATATTCGTAGTCATATGCCCACTCCGCGAGCCGTTGTCAAGTGATAAGGTCCATCTGTCTAAGTCTCTTTCCATAGCCCAATCGTAGGATCGTCGATCCGCCTTCTTTATTTCATTCATCGTCTTAGTGAATTTGCGGATCTGTGGTTGAGCGCCTGGAAAAAGAATATAAGTACAAAATGTAGCGTGAATCATTTTACATTACAATGGATATATATAGAAGGTAATAGTACCTGCTCAGTAAAGTATTTTCTTGAGTGCAGGATTACGAAAACGGTGATTATAGTTGCTGACGAAGTGCCTCAAGCAGTATTTATGGTTAGCTAAGGGCGGAGTCCATCCAGAACCTTCATTTCCCATTACACGCAAAATGCCAGCATGTCGATCTGAAATTACACCAAGCTCAACTCTTTGTGTCACGAATGTTCGGATACAAACCATAAACCACTCCCAGCTGGACTCATTTTCACTTTCCACAATTGCATAAGTGATTGGAAAAATGTGATTGTTGCCATCAAGTGCAGTTGCAACTAGTAATGTGTGGTGATATTTTCCGTATAGGAATGTCCCGTCAATTTGAATAAGTGGACGGCAAAACTTAAATCCCTCTATGCAAGGCTTGAAGGACCAAAATACACGTTGAAACATCTTGTATCGAGGATGAGTAGTATCTTCTTTGAGCAAAATGGTGATAGACCCGAGGTTGGAAAGTTTCAGAGCTTCCAAATATTGCGGCAACTTGTTGTATGATTCTTCCCAACAACAGAATATTTTTTCCCACGCCTTCTTCTTTGCCAGTACCGCCTTCTTTCTTGAGATCACGTAACCCCACCACATGCTGAATAATTAGACCTAGGTTGAGATTAGGTGTTTCCGCTACCATTCCTTAAATCGAATCTGCAATTAAGCTGGAATGGAGATTGTAGTGATCTTGTGAAGGTCAGAAATTCATACATGTGTGGGGACAACGCACCCTAGCGATCTTCCACATTTTAATTTTTGGTTTGTACATTGCACGAAGCCACCAGTCACATTGCTGTCCCTCCACGTCTTCTTGGCTACGACATTTAAGACTCAATATTTGTTGACTTCTTTAAACAGTTCGAAAGCTGGCGTGATGCTTCATTGAGTATTGTGTTACAGCTGCCTGAAGTTCTTCCTTCCCGGGGAAGACTAAACCAGGTCTCAACTCATAGGTTCCATCCCACTCCTCTGATTCCAGATTATCATTCTATGAAAATGAAATGTCCTCATCCTCAATTGATGTGAATGTTGGGCCCGGAAAATGAAACAATGACAAATCAGGATGTGGCGAAAGTCCATGACTAGAGTGCACATGCATGAGAGGTAACGACCAAGGTGCTGACCCTGTTGTTGGTTCCTCGACAAAATCATTTCGAACATCATCACCATCACTGTCACCATCGTTAACTTGCTCTCCATCAGAACTTGATTCGTCATCCTCCAAATCTCAACATATATCATTAATACAAGCAACCGGATCTCGACTGAACTGTATTGCATTAGGGGTAGCAATAGGTACGTTATGACGGGATGCACTAGCTTGATGCGATACGGAAAGTGGTTCAGTTAACTGTTGGGGGAAAAGTTCCCAACCAACATTCTTTCATTATACTGTGAAGTACTGATACTTTCCGAAAAATTCTGAACCCTCGATGGTGGAACTCCGAATGGGGGCATTGTTATCTCCCCATGCAAAGAATTTAGAAATGAACCCGGAGATATGTCATCGATCATGGAATTCAAGTAAAAAGTTGGGGTGATTTCATCTTGGGTCTGACCCATCAACAAGCTTGGATTAGCACAGTTGTCACTTGTAGTTTCCGGATGAGTTATTCGTGTCGACACATTTGTACATGTAGCATGGTCATGTTGCTCACTATTCTGAAATACCTCATACTCAACATACAACTCAAAGCATGCCAAATTGTAGTCAATGACTCCAACATCATCATCATCACAAATATCCATGGGTGTAAAACAATTTGGTGATATACACGACCCTTGGCACTCTTCCATTATTACCAAATCCGATCTCTCTCGATTAACAAGCATTGCATATTTCGGTCTTTTCTTGGTCTTTAATCGTATGCTGGTAGTAGTTGAGGGTGACATATCATCATGAAAACCACTCTCCGAAAAGTGCATCCTTCCGCCCCTAGTAAATGACATAGTATTTTTCTTCAGACATGTTGAATGAAGGAGGTAGATATAAGTAATATCCAATGTGCACTTTGGATGCGGAGTAATACAATGTCTGAATGCGATCTCGATAGCAGGAACTGACAGAGTTCGGAATGGAAGATAATACCAAGTTGGCTGGAATAAGGGTTGTTGAAGTCGAAGGTTCCCATAGCAAAATATACTTCACATATCAGAATAGCATGAGACTATGAATGGTATACTCATTACGCATCCCTAAGTCCATGAGGAGTTTAGATATCCCTGCTGATATTGGGGCACCCTAAATTTAATTGTTACATTTCGTAGAAGGACAAATATGTGATACACAAGATTGCAAAGTAACTAAATATATAATTTCCTCATGCATTAAATTATGTACATTTCCATCACCAACCAAAATACCAAGTTTAAATTCTGCAACTATATTATCTCAAGTTTTTAAAATCTTAGTTGACTTTATCAATGCTAGTTTTTAATTTAAAAAATATAATATTATTTCACAACAAAATTAAGAAAATCTATTTTACCTCTTTTTGTGGGCTTGCCAAAGATAAGGTATCAAATATTAAACTGACAGTGAATTTCTTCAACCCTGCAACAATATATCAGAAAACATCATATATTAAAAAAAAAATATAATAAAATATGTCGCTCGTAGTTTGTCTTTAGTTTAATTACAAACGAAGAACACAAAACACATTTATTAACATGATTTTTTAAGCATCTCTTCTATATAACATGCTATGATTTCAAGTTTACAAAAGCTTCTGAACACTATTTTACTACGAGGGAAAGGCTGAACAATATGGAATAAAAGTTTAAAGTATAATTGGTAGCTTGTCTCAGAGATAAGTGGTGCCGTAGAAATTTTATTGTGAAATGAAACTTGCATCAATGAGTTGCCTTTATCTACTTGCAACTTGTACTCATGAATTTGGTCAACTATGTCACTCACTACGAAAGTAACTTCTATCTACCATAACATGGTCATACTATTAGCAACTATTTCACACTCTTGAGAAACTTCTACCGCATATTAGCACTTTTTTATTTAACAATTAATCTAAAAATAATTTTTTCAAAATTATTAGCTTAACTTTTGTTCATTACGGTTTGTATATTTTACTACATAAAGAACTTAAAAAATTTGTTTATGAAATAACAAATTTAAGTGTTTCATCCGGACAAATTTACCAATATTATACCAATTTAATACGTGTATTTCATTTTCAGTTCAATAATTCAAACCGTCTACTTAATCAAGGTTTGGTTAGTTTCACTTTTTACTCATTTTGGTTCAACACTAAATTTTTTTACTTCTCAATTTGTTAAATGTTACTCATTTTGGTTTAATTTGGAACCTATGCAAACCCCTAATAAATAAAATGCAAACTTTATGACCAACACATAAAAAAAATAACTCTATTTTTCCTAATTATTGTTAATAGTGTTGGAAATAGGGGCACATCAACCATGTATAATAAAAAGAGGAACCAATTTATACATAACTAACACAAACTAATAATATTAACACTAATAAAGAAAGATTTTGATTAAGTATAATCTATCACACAATTATTTAAATTAAACATTTGTCTCAAATTTCTCTTATTAAAATGAAGGCAAGGGAGGGAGAGGGGCTACCTAGCGGCGGTGTCTACGGCAACAGCAACGGCGTCGGTGACGGGGAGGCAGCGGCGGCAACGGCGACGGCGTCCAGCGACGGAAGCTGCTCTGTCATAGTTGACATGGTTGGATATTTTGGGGTTAGGGTTAAAATAAAAGGGAAGAGAAAGGGTTTTTAGGGTTAAAACCCAGAAGATGATGGAGAGAATACCTCAACCAGCGGAATGGGCGGCGGCGACGGGAATGGGGGCGGCGACGTCGACAGCGCCGCGAGTCACTGAGTCCGGCGGCTAGGGCAGTGGGATGGGATTTGGGGATTTAGGGTTGGGTTGGTGGTGAGACATTTATTGGGGGTGGTTGATTTTCAATTGTTTACCCGTGACCCCCCTTTTGTCCTTTTGCTGGCGCGACTTTTTTTTCAAAATTTAGGTCAATTCAGGCGCTATAAGACGTCGTAATTGTCACGTGTCATCAGGCTAGTTGACGTAATTCCGGTGTTTTATAGCACCGGAATTAGAACAATTTCGATGTCTTATGATATCTGAACTTCTGCAAATAAATTTTCCATTTTAGGACACTGGAATTGCTCGGAGTTTATTTCCAAAAACACTGTATTTTGGTATTTATTCTTGAAAAGGACATTCACTGAGTGCTTAATCCCATTTTCACTCTTCAATGCATTTTTCTCCTTATACGCACAATTTATGTACAATTAATCACTTTAATGTCTTTTTTATTGAAAAATAGTTTACTCATTTGGATTATATCAGATGACCCAATTGATCTTTGATCAAATGGTACATCTTTTGATGTGTTGGTGGGAGGTCTTGGATTCGATACCCAACCTTTTCAAAGATAAATTAATTATTAAAAAAAAAGACCTATATCAGATGTGAAGAAAAATTCTCAATCCATTCCAAAATGGATATAAATCTGTAATTAGTAAAATTCACAGCTTCTGTTTTAACTCGTGTGCCTACTTAAAAATTATGGAATACTCTAAAGCTACAATTAAAAAGAAGTGAAGGGAGTACTAACGAGAACTGAATTTTTTTTTTATTATTATATTTAACTATTTTCTGTTACACAATTCAATTTGTAATGTATTTTACTCTATTACTATTTTCCGTTTTACCATCCAGTGTAAAACATGTTACAACAGTAGACTAATTTACCTTTCTGGATAAATTTCAAATTGACTCGTGATTTTTGAAATACAAGCCTTCTAAAATACCTGAAGGCACTTAAAAGAGAATTGCATTTTTATAAAAAGTTGTATTGACAAATTAGGAATTTGTTATCAAATATAGCCAAATCCAGTTTAGCTACTTATTTGGTTTCATTCAGTCCAATTTTTTGCTTATCTAATGTTCACCAAATTCATTTTGATTGCCTTGTCCATCTCACCTGCTAAACATGTCGACTCAAAACCTTCAACACATTTTATTCAGCAACACTAATCATATTCACATTCAGGACGACAATCAACTCAATTTCAACACATCAAATTTCAACTAAATACATAATAACACATTGGCCAACAATTCGCAGAGAACTGATAAACAAATTACAAATCTACTAGGACTATAAATAAGTGATGCCGGTCATATACCGATGTTTACAATATGTTCTGATACAGAGAGTAAAAAGGTAATTACACAAACCCGTGGAGGCTAACATAAACAAGTACCAAATCTC
>CAOJBJ011471821.1:0-10286 GCA_948291685.1 Euphorbia celastroides | reverse complement strand
TTACTGCTAATTTGTTCAACATCATGTAAGTTGGTTATAGATATGCTAATTGATTACATTACAAGACAGAATTAGATTCCTGATTAGCTGCTAGATGTTATTATTCTCGCATATTTGTAAGGATAAATTGGTCGATAATATCAGAATTGTATGAATGAGTCTAGATTGGTTGACTAATAGCCAATAGGACGTCCTATTTTGTTACAAACTCACATTTTTGTCAATCATAGTAATCTAATTAAAGGAACCATTGGTAGTTTGGTACTATTGTATTGAGTTTCTTCATATTATTATTTTAGCATTCGACTCCTAAGGATTGATTGGCATTGGATTCATTCCATCCAAACTAGTAAAAAATCCTTCGAGCACAAATATTGACCCTTCACAACATTTCAATAACATAGAAGCTCCAGGGACAAGTCAATAACGGAACATGAAAACAGCCAGCAAAACTTGAAACAAATAATGACCAGAGAGTTGATATTGAAAATGTCTTTCTGATCCTTCATATAATTCTTTTGTAAAACCGAAGGGAAAAAAAAAATCGCCTCTTTGAACATGAGCAGACAAAAATCATAGCCTATTGTACTATTTACTACTCTGCTACGCTATGTGCTTCCCCCATACATTGAACCACTTACTAGGCTTCTTCATACGTTGAACTTCTGGGGGACCGGGTCAAAGTCGTCAACGTCAAACCTGTGACGCTCTCTCCCGACCTGGACAATAAACACAAATCATATAATTGACACCTTTCAATTACCAAGTTTGGCCTACAAAAGCCGATAATATCGAAATATGAAATACCTTTGCCAGGTACAAGGGATCACATGACATATGTTCATCCATTGCAGTCAACTTCTTTGACAGTTCCATTATCCTAGAATATCAAACAAAAGACATGTTCAGCCAATTGCAAAAGTTTAAATAAAGGTCTCCAGTATTAATTTTGCATACAGACAAGGTTAACTGGGAAAATAAATATATTTGATGCTGTAGTTGTACCTTTGAATTGAGGAATCAATCCGGTCAATCATCCCACATGTTTTGTACTGCTCAGGGTCCTCAAGGAATCTGACCATGCCATCTTTTTGGTTGATTGTAGCAAATATGTCACCGTCTTGTATCTTAAGAGTTGGGGTGAAAAAAATATGTTAGTCTTACACTAAATGAAGAACAAATATCACATTTGAAGCACTTTTGAGACATTTGAAACTACCATTTGAAGCACGTGCATTTCAGCTTCCTTAGCACTATTGAGTTTAACAGTGTTGGCTATATCTTGGAGGGAAAGCGTCAAATATGTCTGGGTTAATCTCTGGATATTTCTCTTATACATAGATGCTACAACTTGCTTCACTAGCCCGAGATTATTATCCTGCGATGAGATTGGAATCCTCATTTAGAAAATGTCTCAAGAAACCGAGTGTATAAATTAATTAGACTTCAAACTGAAGTTTAAAATTATATTGAAAGGAAAGCAAGCGAGACTGCTCACACTTTCAAACTTCTCCCTATTTGTCTGAACATAGGTCTCCAATTCAGAATTTTTTCCAGTGCTATAAGTATTTGCGAGTTCAATGTATGGCTGCTCAAAGTACAGAACAAAGGTAAGGTAGTGAATCAAGCAAAAAATTTTCATGGGTCAACTAGTATTGGAAATTTCAGCAAGCATATAACGATGACAAACTCTTAATATAAACGACAAATTACCCACAAGAAGTCTTAAGCATATATACAAGATGAGATAGGAAGTAAACATCATGGGGTAAGAATGGAAAACTAATAGAGAAGGGACTAATTTATTTGACAACAAAAGAAACTCTCGGTGATTGTAAAAGTGCAAGTTAAATAAACGATGGCAAGGAGACTGAATATAATGTCGAGAGAACCAACAATTACTGAATTACATGGATCACTACCAACACTTGACCATGGAAAATCCAAGTCAAAATTAAACACTAATGTTCTGTTATTACCTGACAGAAGTTCTTCAAGTTTCTTTGAGTTGTGGAAGAAGTATATTTAGGAAGACTAGTAGAGAACTGTGAACAAAAGAAACAAAAGAAATAACTGCTCAAACACACCCCAATAGATAATGAGAAGTACTTTTCAAAGAAAATTCAAACACAAATCATAGTTCTTAACTATTCAGTACATACCAATTTAATTATTCAATTACTACACAATGGGAGTTAATTTGACAAAGAAAGGTCCGCAGCAAACACGAAACCATACCTGTCCTTGGCGAATGAGAGAAACCATTATATACTTTTTGTATGCTTCAACGGCTATAGCATTTATGGAAGACATAGGAGCCGTCACAACCTGAGAGAATACCAATCATCAAAAGACAGCTATCTTCGAATAATCTGATTATGAAAATAAAGGAACTAATTATCTATAAAAAAACGTACATTGTGTAAAAGCTCCAAAGCCTTCTGAAAACGCTTCAGTCCAACACATATCATCCCACTGTGATAAAACCAACAGTGAGGATTTCTAATAAAAACAACTGTTGAACAGAAAAAAAATTGTTTGACTTGTGAAGCTGAGAGAACCATTCAACTATAAAGTACAAACAACCACCATCCTTTGTTCACTACTTTGAAAATATTAGATAATTAGATTCATTAATATAGGTATAGCAAAGCAGAATCAATTATTCAAGCTCTTTGATGTTTGAAATGCTTGAGACTTCGAATAGAATTTTCCTTCTCAATTGGTTCTAAAGGTCCATATCTTAAACTTTCTTGAGTCAAGGCTAGAGATACAATACTCCCATAGAATAAAAACTTTGCTCTAAAGCAATCAGTTAACAAACTCCTTCAAGAGAGTAGCAAAAAATTCATTGGATATTAATCTATCTTTTACAGAACCCCTGTAGACCCGCAATACTTCATTAAATCAAATACATTACAGTTCCATCCCTCATGAAAGAAGTATGCCAAATAGAAGTAACTCGATTTGGCATAATTGGGACTTATTTATGAATCTATTTAATTTGTTCTGTTCTTCCTACGAGAGCAAATCTTCTTACATTAACATTTCTAGCAAAGAAAAGTTTTGTTTGATTGAGATTATGAATAACACACTCACCAAACAATATATGAGAATAAATGCAGAAAATAAAAGAACAATTTGGATGGTAAGCAATCAATTATTTCAACTTACAGAAGCATGAAATTTCGCATAAAAAGGAGTAGTGGAAACAGTAACCAGTTTGCTATTCAGAGTGTGAATGGAATTTTCAAAAGAAACACAACACTCACTAGCTAAAACATGAAATCAATTTTAAGAAATTGAAAGTATGGTAAACAAGTTGTTGCACAAAGAAGCAGGAGCAAAAACAACTTACCCATAATAGCAATAGAGAAATAAGTCCCTTGGCTGATCAACCTCGAGAATATCATCATCCAGGATGGAAATACCCGATTTATAGCACTTTGACAATAGACAGAGTTGAAGGAAATCTGGATGCAAAGCGGTCAAATGTGCATCGGATGTCTGAACCTTCCGTAAAGCTGTGAGCAATGGAGCCACCCCACGAATAGGTGCTTCAAGCAACATAACTTGGTCTTTAAATCTCTTACAGACAGATATGACTGCATGATTAAAAAAAAAGATGATACGAATTACATAGGCACTACACGGATTTAAGAATTAAAACACACTCAGTGAACTTTAGTTTAGTTCAAAGTAGAGATAAATACACTTATCAGGCGCCAGACGAATTTGATCTGCGACACAAGAAATGATAAATCTGGAAAGAAGTAAGACCAGATTTTTCGCTTGCTCTTTAGTACTCGGACCATCTGTACACGCTTCTCTGCAAGAAGATACAAGTTCATAATCACAAGCCTATCAATCCAACCAAAAAATCCACCCACATCAGCAAATCAAGCAGTGTTAATTATTATAAAATACAGGGCATTCATAAGTTCTGCATCTCCACTTAACTTAAATGCAAAAAAATACATTAAGCTAACAAATCCCAGTTAACATGCAGATACCACTCACTTCTATCTACTAGAGCTGTAACTTAACAAATGAATTATTAGCACCATAAACCACAGTACAAAGTGCCTACTCCAACACAACAAACTCGCTTCAATGATTTCACAGACTTCGAAAGAAATCAGACCGGCAAATTCACGAACCAATCCTTAACCAATTACACCCTAATTTAACTAGCAAACAAAATACAATAAAACGAAAAACGAAAGCGCTCAGAGGAAAAGAGTGTACGGAGTTACAAGATGTAGAGGTATCCGAGAGAATGTATGGACGGTTCAAGCTGGTCGAGGAGAGGCAGCAACCGAGTGGACTCATCATGAAGCGACTCATCAACTTGTTTCAGGTAAGTGTGAAGCGCAGCAATATCCGCCACGCTACCAGATAGCCCTTGGATTTGCGTCACAACCGATTCTACACCGCTCATTTTCCCTTTCCTCCGATCAACCGATCACACAAAGCTCAACTCACTCCTCAGCCAAAATTCTTCCCTCTTCGCACTGTTTTCAATCCCCGATTGAACTCGGGTTCAACTCGGATATATATATGCTTGGATTAATGGGCTGAACTTTGAGGCCCAAGTTCACAACTTCGGTCCAAGTTTCGTCAAGGATAACATTGTAAAAGCAAATACAGGAATGTTCAAGCTTGTAGAAATCAAATCAGAAGATCGAAATCAGTAGCTAGAAGAAGAAGAAGAAGAGAAGAGAAAAATGGGGGATTATCACTTTGTTTACAAAGATGTGGAGGGCGCATCGACGCAATGGGACGATATACAGAGAAAGCTCGGTAATTTACCTGAAAAGCCGAAAGCTTTTAAGCCGCCAGCCTTTACTCCAGCTCAAGACGAAGATTCGATCCCAAAGGATAAGTCCTGGATCGATAACAAGACTGAAGAAGAGCTGGAGGAACTCGAGGATGATCTCGACGATGACCGGTTCCTCGAAGAATACAGGTCCGACTCTCAATTTCTCATCAATTGGATTGAATTTTGGTGTTAAATATGTAGCTGAATCAATTACGCAGTTGAGCTTATAAAATTGAGATTGTGTGTTGATCTTTTTTTCTGTATCGCATCTATTAACTGTGCTGCCAGAGATAATATAGGATTGCCTTGTTGATTGGACTGTAGAACATATAGATTGTCTTCTTATTGTTTGATTGGTGAAAAATAGGAAGAAGAGATTGGCTGAGATGAGTGCAGCGGCAAAAGTTTCGAGGTTCGGGTCAGTGATTCCAATTTCGGGGTCAGATTTTGTGAGGGAGGTGTCTCAAGCCCCCTCCGATGTTTGGGTGGTTGTGATTCTCTACAAGGATGGGTAAGTCTCACATATTACTAGTCTCTGAATCTCTGATCTTATGGGTTCACTTTGTTGCTTGATTGTAACTTTTTTTTGGGATTTCTTTTTTGGTGTTGATAGGTACCAACAATGTGGAGTGCTGCTCAAATGCTTGGAAGAATTGGCAACCAGATATCCTGCTACTAAGTTTGTGAAGATTATATCTACTGATTGCATACCAAACTACCCTGATTGCAATCTTCCAACTCTGCTGGTGTACAACAATGGTGCAGTCAAAGCAAATTATGTCGGTCTGCATAACTTTGGCAGGAGATGTACCCCAGAAGGTAATTCACTTTCTACTTCATAATGTCTTGTCTTAGTTGTTGAGCTAGTTTATCAGCTCTTCGGCTCTTCCGAATCACAAGTTGTCTGCATAACTAGAAGTTCATGATGAAAACTGTTGAACTAAGATAGGTGTATGTTAAAGCTTAATATTAGATGATGGAGTTGTCTGATGAACATTAAAGTAGAGCACTTTATATAATAGAACTATCCATGATGTGCAACTTATAGTTTCAAAATAAGATTTTCAACTATTAGATCTTAACTTGTTTCTTGCAAGTGCTTAAGGTATTGATTCAGATCACTATTTTACTTATCAGAGGCATAAGCTCGATTAGTTGTATTATAGTGTTTTCACTTCTCTTTCAGCCAAAGAGATTCTTCTACAGTTTGAATTGTGAAAGCTGTTATTCTGATATTTGTATATTCATTGTTTTGAATTATAGGTGTTGCATTAGTCCTTTGTCAGTCAGATCCAGTTCTAAATGACGGTCAGAGTGGAAGTGAACCTTCAAGAGAAAGTGTGGTTGAAGGAGTTAGGCGTCGGTTCCTCGAGAAAGTTGTGAAGGAGCACGAAAATGATGATGATGGATATTCTAGTGATTAGAATTTTAATGGCCTGTTTTTTTAGCACCCGGATATGAAAATGTCTTGTGTAACAAACGCTGGTTTCCTTTGGCTTTGTGAAATATTGTTGCCATTTGTGTGAGAATTGTATTTATTTTATTGCAAAGAAGTTTTGATAATCTCGCAGTTATGCGGCCATATTATCAGCTTTGATGGCTTAATTTATATTTAAACAGTACTATAATACACGTACATTTGAATTTTGATAATTTGATCTTTGTATCATAAGAACTGATAGCGAAACAAATCATGTGCTAAAACTGCGGGATATGAAAAAAACACATCCAAAATGAACAATGACTTCCAGAAAGCAGAAGCAAGCTGCACTTCAGTTTGCCTATTTTCATAATTCCTGCAAGGCTTAACTAATTCATAAAAAAAAAATGGAATTCTATTCTCCACAAAAATAACAGTAGTCCTGAGAAAAATTAACCAAGTCAACTTACTAGAAATGAAATCATTAAATACCAACCAAACCATAAAAACTTTGAAAAACCCAGCAATCCCTATAATTCTTAGGTTTGGTGGATCCGGGACAATCGATCTGATTATTACAGATGGAAAATAGAAAGCCTCCCATATGCTCGGGATGCCTAAACCTTCTCATCATGCTGAAACTCAATGCCACTTCACTTTGGTTTTCGGTACATTATTGAGCAATCTCTTCAGCGTTAGCCTCTCTCTTTTTGCCTTTGCGTTTATCATCACCGCTCTCTTGTTGCTGCTCAGCCTTTTTCTGAGCTCGAATCAAGGCTCGCCTTGCACGTGGTCGCATTTCTCTGACTTGCCTAGGAGGCATTACATATGGCTCAAGGGGCCTATCACCAAATGGGTGCTCACTGCCTGCAAAAATCCTCAGCTTTCGATCTCGATCCTACATACACGGTACAGCAATGCAATATTATGAAAAGAAAAATTGAATTCTTGTCATCGAATTGTCGACTTGAAATTAAAAAAGGTAGTGAATTTTGGCTAGTCAAACAAACTTCCAATATCTGTCTCAGGAAGATTAAACAAATGAAACCAACAATTTTTTTCCGATAAGTTTGGAATGCCCACAGAAAAACTGTCTCGAGCCTACAAAAAGCAAAACATAATACACTAATTGACCCGCTTGATTAAAAATTCTGGAGACCTAACGTTACTAGCATATTTATTCTGTCATAAGTTCTTGAGAGTGTTGTATTTACATGCCAGATTAACAATTATATCTACAAGTTATGATCCCCTTCAGTAGAATTCTAGGCTACTCACTGTTGAAGCATGTAAAGCTGTAGAGCATTAAGCATTATATTTTTCACAATCAAACTTATGTTAGCTACAACAGAGAAAAATAAATCAAATTAGCCTTTTATGTTTCCCATGTCGAGTTGCCCTTAGTAGAGTTCTTCTAAACAACACTACACGAACTGTAAAAGTACTATTTGCTATGGTAAAGGTGTTCCACATCATTTTGCCACACATGAATATCAAACTACATTTCTCATCAATCTTGGAATACCTTGCTACAAGGAGTACCAAACTGGCTGCATATTAGTGCATATTAAGATCAATGTGCTATGAAGAAAAAGCATTTCTCTGAATCCAAACGTAAGAGACATCGCATATCACACTCACATCCCGTAATTTGTTTCTTGGAAGCATGCGAAGAACAGCTTTGCGAATGACTTCGGTTGGGTCCTTAGCCATTTGGTCCTTTAAACTCCTTTCCTTGAGATGCCCTATGTACCTAGAAAAAAAACCAAATATCTAAGACTTCCTCAACCGCCATTTTTTAAAATCACAATCAGCTTCTTAAATAGAAGATGACGAAGATGGAGAATAAAGAGATGGTCCATTTGCTTTGGGATGCAACAAGTTTGCTTGATCCCAGTGAAAACTGAAAGCTATGCGCATTCAATTAGTTTTATGAGAAATAACAGTAGAAAAAACAATTACCATTTCCTTATGTCGACATAAAATGAGGATAATGCTAATTAGTAAAAATATGAAGAAAATGTACTTGCCCAGTATGCCAGCGATAGAACTTATCAGTCATCTTTCTCCCTGTAACACATATATCCTTTGCATTCAGTACAATGCACATATCCCCATCATCGCGATATGGAGCATAAGTAGGCTTATCTTTGCCTTGAATTACTGTTGATATTTGTGATGCTAATCTTCCAAGAACCTACAAAAAAAAAGCAGCCAATTGTAGTGCAGCAACAGAATTCATGAGCAACAGAAAATAAAATGTGTTATGCCAGCTTTGTTTCATTAAGGTAAAAAAAAAGAATACAAAGAACTCGCTAGTATAGCAAATTATACACCTTTATGCTAAATTAAAGCAACTTGGGTTGGATTTTCATTTTCCCAAATGAGACGGAGAGGCCAGTTATCATCAAGAACACTCAAAACAAAAGGATTACTTACTTTCCTCGCTATAATAGGTTGGCATAAAGAACTCATTTTGTGTAACAAATCAATAGACGAAAGTAATATGACAGCAGAAAGCATCTTACCTGGCCTTTTGCATCAAAAACTCTCCACCTCAAACCATCCAGATTGATACGTCTGATCCCAGCAAGAGCTTTCTGCAAAAATGAAAGCATAAAGTTTGTCACCTTTTGAAACTTTGTTAACTCTAAAATAAAATTTTCTATGGACACTGTGCAATGACACAAATTTTTTGAGAACACATAGATATACAAATATTTTGGCTGTGTCAGCATTCACCTCATCCTAAAATTCATGCAATATCCATATCAGCAATAAACATTGCTACTTTGCTAAGCAGAATAGCATCCAAATGTTCCTTCCACATTGAAGGCCCGAGCAACTTGAGAACCTCAGGAGAATATCACTTACTAGTACTCCCAGATTACTTTAGCCATCTTTGTACAATAGCCATTACTCGGGGAAATCAATCACATCATAGCTCTCTATCTCATCACACTTTCAGGCAATCACACAAACACCCAGATAGCAAGAAATGGAGACCCGATCAAAATCTAAACTACTGAAAATATTTGATCTGGAATACAGGACCGAGCGATAAAAAATCAATTCGCATTAAAATGGGCAATTGAAAAATCTACGAAAGCAAATTACCTTCACGTTTCCTTTGAAAGAACTTGCTGCTTGGCTTGCCATGTCTGACCAAACAAGTTTTCTCGTCGCGCAGGCAAATTACTAACAGTGGAAGAAGCATCGAATCGATTCAGCGAATTTCAAAGGCACAAAAACATTTGCATAATATATGGAAAAGAAATAGAGGGTTTAATCCTACCTCGTAGAACAATAGCAGTAGGGTTTTTGTCTGAAGAAAAACAGAGAAATAGCCCTTGAGTTGGGGTTTAGGCGGAGTATCTCTTTTTTTATGTCTTCAATTTACTGAAGATGATATCTAAAATAAATAAAACATTGTGTAGTTCGTTTTCAACAGTAGGCATAGCCTACATCATACAATATCATTTAAATAAACATACTTTTTTTCTAAAATATTTATGCATTGCTATAGCGTATTATATTATATCATACTTTGATGAACTATAGATAACCATACTTCTATTTTTTTTGTTGACAGTGATAACTATGTTTCAGATAGAACACAAACTTAAGGTCTTGTTAAGGCATCGAAAGCCTATATAAAAAAATACTTCTAATCTCATTTAAAAAAATTACGGCGGCCACAATAATACTTACGCGCTCGTAAATATTCGAGCAATATACCAGGTGGTCATTTTTCCAGCATACTTTTAAGCTTTCTTAACAAAGCTTATAAGAATTATAAAGGAAATGAAAAGGAACTTATGAATAGTTTATGGTGAAAACATGAAAGAAAATAAAATATTATATACTTAGATTTGGGAGATAGAAATGAAATATAATGAAAAATTAGCATGTAAATTCCTTTAAATAGTACGCGGCTAGTGAATTAAACCAAACAAGGATAAATTGGTAAATTTAGTGGTGCATACCCACATTGCTTGGTTGACTAAGCATGAAATGCAATTTTTATTTTGATGAATTAAAAAT
>CAOJBJ011471244.1:0-12369 GCA_948291685.1 Euphorbia celastroides | reverse complement strand
TTTGTAGGATATCCAAAAGAGACAATTGGATATTATTTCTACAATCCTGAGGAACAAAAGGTAATTGTTTCTAGGAATGCTCACTTCTTGGAGAAGGAATACTTACTCAAAGTGGTAAGTTGGAGCAACATTGAACTTGGGGAAGTTCAAGACGAACAGATAAATAATCAACTGATTGACCCACCTTTTGACACACAAGAAAATGTGGTGAGAAAAGAACCTCCTAAGACACAAACATTGCGTAGGTCAACTAGAGCACATATCGCTCCAGAGAGATATGATTTAGTCGTCATGGACGATAAACATATTTTTGTAATGGAGGATGATGAGCCAAAGACTTATAAGGAAGCAATGAGTTGCTCAGATTCTGATAAATGGTTAAAGGCCATGCAATAAAAAATGGATTCCATGTATGAAAATCAAGTCTGGGATTTGGTTGATGCACCCGAAGATGTTAGACCTATCGGATGCAAATGGGTTTTCAAGAAGAAAACTGACATGGATGGTAACGTAGTTGCCTATAAAGCACGGTTGGTTGCAAAAGGTTATAGTCAAAAGGAAGGTATTGACTATGATGAAACCTTTTAACCGGTTGCCATGCGGAAATCCATAAGGATGCTCCTAGCCATTGCTGCTCATTACGATTATGAGATCTGGCAAATGGATGTGAAAACCGCATTCCTTAATGGATACTTAGATCGGTAAGTCTACATGACTTAGCCTGAAGGTTTCACATCAAATGATGGCAAGGTATGCAAGTTGTAAAGGTCCATTTATGGACTCAAGCAAGCATCTAGAAGTTGGAATATCCATTTCGATGAAACTATCAAGGAGCTTGATTTTTCACCAAACCCGGAAGAGCCTTGTGTCTACAAGAAGGTTAGTGGGAGTGCGGTCATGTTTCTAGTGTTATATGTCGATGACATATTATTAATAGGAAACGACATATCTCTTCTTCAAATAGTAAAAATATGGTTGTCAAAGAAGTTCTCCATGAAAGACCTTGGAGAAGCAGCCTATATACTCGGTATAAAAATCTATAGAGATAGATCAAAGAGGCTGTTAGGTCTTTCTCAAAGTACATACATAGACAAGGTTTTAACTAGGTTCAACCTTGAGAGTCAAAGAAAGGATTTCTTCCAATGTCTTATGGAATTAATCATTCTAAATCTGATAGTCCAAAAACGGAAGAAGAGAGACTGCACATGAAGGAAATACCGTATGCATCCGCCATGCGATCCATAATGTATGCTATGTTATGTACTAGGCCAGATGTTTCATATGCTTTGAGCATCACCAACAGATATCAATCTGACCCGGGTGAGAAACATTGGATGGCTATCAAGACGATCCTTAAGTACTTGAGAAGAACTAAGGATGCGTTTTTGGTATATAGAGATGGTGAACTCAAAGTAGAAATATGAATAGAGGGGCAATAAGCTGGAAGAGTTCCAAGCAAGAGACTACTGCTGATTCAACTACGAAATATGAATACTTAGCGGCTTGTTTAGCAGCTACAGAAGTTGTATGGGTAAAGAACTTTATCCAGGATCTTGGTGTGGTTCCCAGCATTGTTAATCCAATCACATTGTATTGCGATAACAATGGAGCCATTGCACAAACAAAGGAACCGCGGTCTCATCAGAGAAACAAGCATGTATTCAGAAAATTCCACTTCATCAAGGAGATCATAGAGAGAAAAGGTATAGTAATGGAACAAGTTAACACTGAAGAAAATTTGGCGGATCACTTGACAATGCCTTTATCACAAGAAAGGCATGAGAGACATGTTTTTGCTTACGGCCTAAGGAAGATGGCTAATTGGCTCTAGTGCAAGTGGGAGTTTGTTAGATATAATGTATGCCCTAGAGCAATTAGGGTAGTTCATTAGTTTGTTAATGTATAAACAAGTTTATTATTAATAAAAGGAACTTCTTTGTTATTCAAAGTTAAAGTCTTTTAAGTATATGTGATGGGTTATGTACTTATTAATTGATTAAAAAAGTCCATGACATAATTCATAGCATAGAAGAGAAATCATAGTGGGACTATGATTATTGAGATTCTTTTCTATGTGTAATTATGATTATGTCTAAATATCCTTAATCATAGTTTCATCAAGAATGGACATTGGTGAAGCAGACAGATCAACATGTGGGTGCACTTCTTCAGTAGCTGTTCTCAATAGGATAAAGATGGGATCTTGAAGTGAGCACATGGATATACATTAGATATATATATTGGAGACCCACTATGATATATCATACTGATGAATATCTTGTGTCAATGATTATCTCATTACAGTAGTTGTGCAAGTATCCTTTGACTTGAGAGGCTAGTCATCTTGTGCAGTCATTGTTATACTTTGGGTTATATCTTCGTTGTTCTCCTCAGAGGATGTCATAAGGATAATTACAGGTATAGTAGCGCTTGTTCGTCGATGAGCTGAGTTGTCATAATAGGATCCATCACTCCCGGATATAAAGGGAGAAATACCTGGACACTTGTTGAAGTGACATTCGCTCAATAAATATCTGATCAAAGTGTGTCTTAATAGAATGATATTCTAGTTAATACATCACAAGCAGAGCAATGTACTTTGGTAACAAGAAGAATCATATTGGCTGGATTTCCAATCCATAGGGTTGACACTTGTTCCTACCCTAAACCCAGATGGTATTGTTTGATGGAAAGAGTGTATTGCACAGTAGTCTACTGTAGTACAGGACTCGGTTGTAAACACTAAAATCCCGGGCATTTAGGGATCATGAATCCTTGTTAGAGGCCTCCGATGATCGTCTAAAGATACGGACTGTTATCTTAAAATAAAGTCCACATTAGTTAGTGTTTTTGTAGTGGGTGAAACAAATTGAATGAAGCTTTAGCGGCTTGGTGTCTGGGGTCCTATGGGTCACACACATAAGAGGAGAGACTAACAGTGTAAAGAATTTTTACACTAGGTCTAAACCGAAAACAAGACTTTGTGGTTAGTGTTCAAGAGTGATTGGACATGAAACAACTTAGTCTGGAGTCCACACTAAGGATGAAAAGAGGTGCGATTCGATCTGTTTCGATTCGAGAGGTTAACAGGGGTTGAAAGGATGATATGGGATGCCATAGAAATCTAGCCGTTCGGCTAGATTGCTACTAGTGGGCCCACCTCATCCCGAGGCCTAATTTGGCCTTTAAGGGCAATCTAGCCGATCGGCTAGATTGCCCTTAAAGGCCAAATTAGCCGATCGGCTAGTTTCAACCATAGGTGTAACGAGTCGATCGGCTAAATCACACCTATATGTAATCTGGCCGGTCGGCTAGATTGCATCCCAAAAACCTCTATAAATAGCCTCAAATTTTCATCCATTTCACATATTCTCTCAACTTCTCTAGGGCTCGGGTAATAAGTCGGTTTGGAAATTAAAACTGAATTCTGAGGTTTGGAGATTCAGATGTTAATCAATCTTTAATTAGGTTGATCTTTTAGTTAAATTTTTCGGTTCTGAGTTTGGGATTCGGTTAGCACCGGCCTCGAAAATGGAGAGTTTCACCTTTTAGTAGGTTTCTGTTAGTAGCCCTCATGTGGATACATGTAGAGGCTATCCAGCCCTTGGATAGCTAGTGTTTGCGACAATACTAGCCGGAGAGAGGGATATAGATTGAAGGAGATTGGCATTTCGGGTATGTTCTAGTTTCCTTTCTGATTCATTTCCTTGTTTCTATTTCTGCTTAGATTAGGATTGCTTAGTTTAAACTAAGGTAGTGCTTGTATGCCTAGGGCTCTAAGTAGGAATTGATCTAGCTAGGCTTAGATTCTAATTATATATTGCTTAGGTGACCTCGGAATTAGGAAAAATTTTAAAATTTTAGTTGCGCATGCTAGGCATGTTTAGATCCTATTTTTCCTTTCAATTGTTACTATAATAGTTTGACATAGAGATCAAGGACAAAAATGGCTGCGAGAATGTAGTTGCAGATCACCTCTCATGACTGCCAAAAGGAGGTTGTGATCCCGAGACCACCATCACCGAAACCTTCCCGGATGAACAAATTTATATGGTATAATCTGTCCCTTGGTATGTTAACATTGCAAACTATCTTGCATGCAATGTTCCTCCCCAATGATTAACTTATCCTCAAAAGAAGAAATTCTTTGCGGATCTCAGGTACTACATTTAGGACGAACCATTTCTATTTAAATTGTGTGTAGATCAGGTTGTGAGGAGATGTGTGGCACAAGAAGAAGTGAGCAAAATCTTAGAGATGTGCCATTCTCGAGAGGCCGGAGGACATTTTGGAGCATCAAGAACTGCATCTAAGGTATTAGAGTGTGGATTCTTCTGGCCCACGATCTTCAAGGATTGTCAGCAGTTTGTGAAGCATTGTGATGAATTTCAAAGGACGGCAAACATCTCGGCCAAGAATGCAATGCCCTTACACAATATTATGGTGTTCAAAATTTTTGATGTATGGGGCATTGACTTCATGGGCCCCTTCCCTAGTTCTCATGGTAACAAATACATACTATTGGCTGTGGATTATGTGAGCAAATGGGTTGAAGTTGCTGCTTGTGCCACCAATGATGCTAAGGTTGTGGTAAGGTTTCTCAAACAACTCTTCTGTCGGTTTGGGTGTCCGCGAGCCATCATAAGTGATCAAGGTACGCACTTTCAAAATTCACAATTTGAAAAACTATTGACCAAGTACGGTGCGATACACAAGGATGCGACCCCATACCATCCACAAATAAGTGGACAGGCTGAAATATCTAATAAATAAAGCGCATTCTTGAGAAAACTGTAAGCACCTCTAGGAAAGATTGGTCCTGCAAGCTTGACCATGCCTTATGGGCATATCGAACCGCTTAAAAAACACACATAAGAATGTCCCCTTTTAGACTTTTGTATGGGAAATCAGGTCATTTGCCTGTTGAACTTGAATTTAAAGTCTTGTGGGCTCTCACTTTTCTGAATTTTGATAGGCAAAAGGTAGGTGAAGCAAGGAGGTTGCAGCTCAATGAGTTAGAAGAATTTCGGCTCTTTAGCTATGAGAACGATGTGGGCTACAAGGAGAGAACAAAGAAATAGCACGACCAGAGGATACAATCCAAGGAGTTTGTGCCAGGATAACAGGTTTTGCTCTTTAACTCGCGACTCAAACTGTTTCCAGGAAACTAAGGTCAGGATGGACTGAACCCTTCACAGTAGTCAGAACCTACCCTCATGGTGCCATCAAAATCATAGATCAGAAAAGAGAAAAATTCAAAGTTAATGGCCAGAGGTTGAAACCATATCTTGCATCATTAGCAGTTGAGAGGAACGAGGAGCTCATCCTCCTCGAGCCACAACCTGTCTAAACAACCTCAGCTTGTGCTAGTCTCTTGCACCAAAAGAGATAATTTTGAGAAGTATTGTTTACCCTTCTAAATTACTATTTTTTGTTACACACTTGTTCATAAAATATTTTTAATTGTTCTGAATAGTAGAACAAGTGTTCAATCAGTTTTTGAAAATCTCACTAACCTATATCCTATGTGATTTGGAGATGTAAATTATTCACACCCTCACTCGTCACTTTTACTTCTATCACGTTAATTCACAATATATATATATATATATATATTTTGTTGGGCTAGTCACTTTTCAGTTAGTGTAACTACTAGTTTCATATTATATGTATTTCTTTTTAGCCATTAATTAGCATCACTATCTGTTAGTTTCTATTTACAAAATTTTTTCAGGCCACGTGGGCAACCAAGAAAAGAGATTTAAGTGTTTATTCATATCCTAGAAAAAATAAAAAAAAAATAAACTGACCCATACTCGTGTCTAGTTTGCGTGTGAAAATGCACACATCTCTGCCTTTCTCGTTCTTTTATTTCACATGTCAAATCTTTGCATTATTTTAATGGGTTAGTTTATTTTCAACAGAGTTTAGTTACTTAGATATTTTACTTTAACTTACTCACTTAATCTTTGTTTGTTTTTTTTTTTTCTTTGGCAGGTACCCACGTGGCCAACCACGAAAAAAAGGGAAAATGTGGCAGTTTCAATGTTACACCATCAAGTCACGTCCTTTCATCTACTCACTTTTTCAAATTTGTGAATTAAATCCTTCGACTTCCTCTCACTCACTCACCGCCTTCATCATCTCTCCCTACTCTCTAGTGAAACCCTAAACTCTTCTCTCTGCAAAAAAACCAAGACTCGAAACTCTCAACCCTTTTCAGGCAAAGCCGCCCTTGAACCGACAATGCATCCTCCAGTCGTGATTTCAAAGCCAACATGAAGCGCAATGAAATTCTGACCTTTGAAGACGCCCCTTCTCTGCAAAAATTCAAAAATCTGGTGAGTTTTCCTTTTTCCCCCGGTGAGAACCATCGATTGGAGTGTGCTTATCGACCTTAAGCTCGACAAGGAGATCCATGCTACTTTGGAGAAATCTGGTCTCCTATAGATCACTCAAGTCGAAGAGCCCGTCTACAAGGAGCTAACTTTGGAGTTTTTGGCCACTCTCAAGGTCAATCTTGATGCAACATTGAAGGACCCAAAAATCATTCAATTCAAGCTTTATGGGGAGAACCAGTCTATGTCCATACTGGAGTTTAACAAGCGGATTGGTGCTATTACTCAAGCCTCTGATCTTGATGGAGATCTGATTGCTACTCCTAAAGGGTTCAACGCCACCACCTTCTGGACCGAAATTACAGCGGAGGACACATATGTCTTCAACACCAGTGCCACTGCCATTCTACCGCATAAGCTTCGATTCCTTCATCAAGTGCTTGCTAGTATCATTTGGGGTCGAGATAACAAATCTCTAGTCAGAAACATTGACGTCTTTGGGTTATGGTGTGTTCACAAGGGATACAAAATCAATGTTGGCGCTGCGTTCGTTAAGTACCTTGTAGATTTGCCAAAGAAATCTAGCGGGACTATTCTTTGTGGCATGTATGTCACTCGGTTCATGAAATCCTGGTTCCCCGACTTCTCCCTTGACAAACAAAAGGAAGAGCCAAACGTGCTGCCCCTCTCCCATGAGTCCCTGAAGCAACTCCAGATTTTTTACAAGGAAGGCAACCGCTACTACCACCGAGAGCAACTCACCAGAGAAAAGGCTCTAGCAAGGAAAGCCGCAGCGGCAACAACCGACATTGTGAACAAACCAGTTGGGAGAATCAAGAAGACTGCTGGGAGAACCATCCATGCTGAAGAAGGAACCACATGTGATGAAAAGAAGTTGATTTCCCCTGCTGCTTTTGCCAATTTAACTTGGCACAACCTATGCTCCATGGTGGTAGAACTACAGGGGAAGGTGGCCACTTTAGAGGCCAAAATGAATGGGGAATAGCCTGCTGAGCGTGAAGAAAGCTGGATGGAGGAAATTGCGGAACCGAGCTCCAAAGCAGCCAGGTAAAAGAGAAAGGTGACCAGGAAAGAGAAGGAAACTGTTGAGGAAGAACAGGATGCTGAGACTGCTCTCGGCAAGGAGACGACTCTAGAACAAAGCCCCACAGTGCCCAAGAAGAACGAGCCAGCCTCCAAAAAGGGCAAGGAGCCTGTTGAGGATGATAATATGGAGGAGTTGGCTACAAGCCAACCAGATGATTATGGCGGGGACGGTCCTGAGTTTCCTCTCCTCTTGGAGAATTGATACACCCCCCACTGGTCATTGGTATCCATTTCTTCCCTCTACTCTTTTATAATATTCAGTCTTAAAAGTTAGTTTTGTGCTTTGAGGACAAAGCTGAATTTACGTGTGAGGGAGAAGAGAATTGTGCATGCCTACTGTACTTGCTGATATCTCTATTGTGAATGTTGCCTGTCAGTTTTTGCTAGCTTGAGAATATGTAAATGCTGCCACATAATTGAATTAGCTGACATGCCATGCTTAGCGTAGATGCGGGAATTGTGTGTGATAACAGTCAAAAATTGCTAAAATGCTCGAAAAAAATTGACCCAAATTTTGTTGTTTCAAAACCCAACCTTAGTCTTGTATTTATAGGAGAGTTGTTGACTTAGGGCAATTTGAACCATCTTGATAAAAGATAATTGTTTAATGTTGAACAAGCTGACAGAAGATTACCTGAATTTAGGGCTACAGCTTGATGTTTAAAGATAACTAAAATCACATTTTGGTTTAATTACAGTCGTACATACAATAATTAAGAAGCAAATTTTCAATTTTTGTATCAAATTAATAGCTTATATCTCAACACTGTCCTTATTTTTGCAAGAATTTGAGCCTTATATGTAGGGAAGAATCATCAAACTTCCCTTTTCTTGATGAGTGGGCTGCATGAATCTTGTTTGTTTAAAACTTGCCTAGGGATATACATGCTCTACATGTTAGAATGTGTTAGTTGCTCGAGACCTGTCGATTGTAGCCTGAGATGATAGAAAGCACTTTTAGGACCTCTTTTCTATAAAATGACTCCAAAATTTCTTTCCTTGAAACTCTTAGATAACCACTTTGAGCCTAAATTTTTCTTTCATACCTTGGCTTGCGGAAAAATGAACAATAAAATAGAAAAAGCAAAAGGTGTAACTGAAGAAAAGTGGATTTCTTAGAGTAACGACTGCGGGAATAATTAGGAAAGAAAGAAGTTGAAGTAGAATAAAAAAGGAAAACCTCTCAAATGATGAAAAAATCAAACAATTAAAAAATTAGAGGAAACAGCAAAGTCAAATAAACTTCAGGAAAAGGCTGATATTGTACTTCAAAGAAAACTAATAGTCTGAAGAGAGCTGTTTTGAAAAAGGGGAATTGAAAATGATCACCAAAAAGACGTTTATCAAACCTCTACCCCATACCACCCTTGTAAGTGCTTTCTTAATTTGGTTCATAATCAATAATATAGGTGGAGAGTTAACCGAAGAGCAAGCATATGAACCTTAACTTCATTGTGTGTGCTGAAGAGTGAATTTCTAAATTTGAGTCTAAACACCGAGAGATGAGTGAATCATTGTGAGGTTGTTATGTTTGCTATTAATGTGATGCAAGGAGTTTAAGTTTGTCTTTTATTGTTGTTTGGAACCTGAAATTGTTGAACTAAGATTTTAGTTTATTTATAGCTAAAAGCTGGCCTTGTTTATAGTTGATTTCTTTCAGTTTGTTTTTCCTTAAACGATTATGTTTTACTCTTGTATGGTTTGTTGAATTAAGTCATATGCTTGAGGACAAGCATAAGCTAAGTGTGGGGGAATTTAATAGCTTAATATTAAGTCATGATTTCCATGGCATTTTTAAGCAACTTTTGGCTATTTTAAAAGCTTACATGGTTGGAAAATGTTGAGAAATTATACGGTGAAAAGAAAGTTGGCTTGGAAAGAAAAGTGGAGCAAAAGATGGAAAAAGAGAGCATGTGGCGGAAAAAGAAGATCTCATGGAAAAGATGAAGTTGATGTGGTAACTCAGGATTGGTGCAAGCAATGATTTAATGGGAACTAGTGGGGAGGTTGAAGAAAGGGTAGCTTTTGTACTTGCTACTCTTAGTTTATTATTTTCTATAACTTGGTGTGTATTAAGCCACGTAGTCTTTTTGGTTGGGAACTTAAAAATATGTCTGTTTTAGTTCCTCTAGTTGGCGAGATGATGCCAAACTTATTCTTTTATTTTGTTAAGCTTAGTTAATCTAGTAAGTAAGACTTGCTTTAGTTGGCTTTTGGTTATGTATGGAGAATATAAATATCTCCTTGTTAGATATTTTATGGATCTATCTATTACTAGTACTATTCATCTCCTTTACTCTCTGTCTTTACCACATGAAATTAGCACTTATGGAGTTTTGTCTTGCATCAATTATGAGTGAGTAGATCTTCATAAGGTATAATCTCAATTTTATGTGTAAAATTAAATGAAAGATTACAAACCGAGAGGTAACATCGATTTGTGAGGAAATGAAGTTGTTATACCAAAAATTTATACTTAATGCGAGATTAAATGGTTATAAAGGAGATTGTAGCTGCTTTCTTTTTATTGTTATTAGTTGAATTATTGCTTTCTGTTCATTGCTACTTTTAGATTATAACCAACATCTTTTAATTAAATATTAATATTCACCATCAATGAATATGAATCTTCACACACTTGTCACACACTGCTCCTCATGGGAATGATTTGTGCTCACTTTGCTACAAATGACTCTAGTGTACTTGCTAGGCCTACATTTAGGGAAGCAACATTTGTTCTCCAGATTTTAATTTGCATACTGCTTTAGTATGGTGAAACATAGTTCTAAATTATACACATTCATGTCTTGCTTTTTTCAAAAAAAAATTCATGTCTGGCTTAATGAGGATCCAATATGTCATATCTCAAACACTCAACTTAAAACCAAAACAAAATATATTTCAAATTCAATTTTCAAACAATATAGAGATACTTCTAGAGTTCTTATTATTTTTTGTTATTTATAAAATAAGTTTGTCGGAGTTGACATTGTTTATACATTAATTGTTAAATTTGGTCATATTATGTAAGTTACCCTTATCTTTATGAAAACCAAAAGCCTATAATCTAACATACTAGTAAAACGCTATGTTTTGCATTAATAGAAGTCTCCTCCCCTTGCCCTCATTCCTTCTACGCTGATTCATTATCCTAAAGACTTGTTTATCCTTGCTTGTGCTTTTTGACGTATTGAATATAAGGAGTTTTTAGGTTATAACGAGCTATAAAATATGAGAACTATAAGTGTTTCTTTAATAATAATTATAAGGAGTTTTTAGGTGTAAAATTAAATGAGATTACTTTTATAATTTGCTTGGTCAATGGTGAAGTTCTAATGAGGAGTTTTGTAAAAAATCACTTCAAACCTCCTACAAGCTCCTTGTAAGATGAATAACATGCATAGAAATTCAAGAGTACTGAACAAATAATTAGGGTAGCCAGGCTTGATGATTCATCATATTATAAGGTAATTGTAGGCATTAAGAAACCATTTAAAATTATCGTTCTCCCATCACCTTGACTTTCAATAAAGTGCCTTGTTCACTTCAAATGCATCCGCTTCTCCACCGAATTTCTTTTAAGTTGAAATACTCGAGTTCCTCGATTTTAACCTTCGATCTTAAAGCTTGAAAAAAATGTTTCATCGAGAAAATTTATTGTTTTTAGTTTAATTTGGCGTAAACTATATATTTTATGGCCATGTTTTTATAAACTGAATGAAAGTGAAAATTGAAGTAAATTTAATTAAATTTGGTTCCATGGTTCACCATGGTATTGTATGGTTCACAAATAAAAACTCATGTTTGGTTCCATTATCATTATCATTGTATGGTTTTTTCGTGGTTCGAAAAACCAGGAAAGTGTAGTTTTTTTTCAACCATGGATTTTATGGTTTTTCTATGGTTCTAATATTTTATATTTGTTGTAACTTTAGCAGTAGAGCTAACGGGTCAGAGGGGGGTGAATGACCATTTTTTCGTGGAAATGATTGACAATTTAGATTTTCTTAGGTTCCGGACTCTAGTTAGTACCGGATGCAACTCTGTTAGAATGAACTAAATGAAAATTAAATTGCACACACGATTTTATCTTGGTTCGGCCTCTGCCTACTCCAGTCCCCAGAACTCATGCTGGGCTTTAATCCACTAGTAGTCTTCTTTACAGGAAGAAAACAAGCCCTTACATTTGTTACCGAACACAATACCCTTCCCTTTAGGATATACCACTGAACTTATCCCAAGTTCAGCTGAGTCCTCTAGAAGCTGTATTATCCGAAAGTTGGATATGCAACTGATCTTATCCCAAGATTAGCTAAGTCCTTTTCTTCTTGAGATATACCACTCTAGATCTCTCACCAGATTCTAGAGTTAAGTTCCAGTTCTATCAATCACCCTTGATTGAAGAACTTTTACATTTGTGTTTTCTCACAAATTCATCTCTAATAGATATGATACATTTTAGTGTTCTCTCGGGTTTAGCTAAATCCTAAACTAGTTGATTGCTCTGAGTAGCAGATGGATTAGCATGGTTGCTGATTCTTTGATGAATCAACCAACAACTTATTCATTTCTTCTTGTCTTCTATTTATAGGTTGGTCTGAGTTTTGTTGCCGTTGGTGACTGTTGAAGAAGAATCAATCTTGATCATTGAAGAAGTTTCGTTATAGGTGCATCCGGACCGTAGATTGAGCGGTTAGTCTCAATTTTATATCCGTTTGGATTTGGGAAGTGTGAACTGATTAAATAATATAGGACTGCAGATATTTCTGATGTTCTGCAGATCTTCCTTGTAGCCCTTGATTTGCGTTGTGTTCCACGCGCTTTGTTATTGGCTGTTTGGTGACTTTATGTCGTTGTCACCATGCTGCTTTTGTCCTTTAGTGCCTCTCTCTTCTCTGACGCTTTGACAGTTGGTGAGACTAGC
>CAOJBJ011471069.1:0-11223 GCA_948291685.1 Euphorbia celastroides | reverse complement strand
TGTAATTGGCATTTGTCCTTGCAATGGTGCTTGTTACTGTAATAGCAGTGGCTTTTGCTCATGTAATCCTCCTAAACCATCCAACGCTTGAACACACATTTAAATTATTTTGTACCTTAATAACTATGTGGACTAAGGTTCGTGTATGAATTACTATTAATATTGACAAAAGGTTATCTTAATCTTTCGGGTATCCTTTGTTTTATTCCCTTTACATGTATCATTTATGAATTGAAGTGCAGAATATATGGTCCTCGAAGTCGTGCCTAAGCATTCATATTCAAACATGTATAGAATTACGAAAAAGTTTATCATAATCTTTCTATTACTGCTTCAGGTGGCAAAGATCTTAGTGGTTAAAGCTGAAGTTGTGATTTTAGAGGTCTCAAGTTCGAATCCACATTTGGATAGGTAGGAATGCAGTTTTCCTTTATTATTAAAACTGTAAGCTCAAATGAGGCCTATCTATCTTATCATTTACAAGTCAAAAGCTTAAAAAATAGTCTCATCGATATAATTTTGAAAAATATGTACTAAAACAAAATATTGAAATAGTTTAATTTGGGGTTTGAGCTAATGAATGAATAGGCCTTTTATAAGAACGTCAGTTTAAGCTTTTAACCACAATCTTACTCTATATATATGCACTCTCTACAACACATGGCAGGTGAGGTGAATAATACCTTAGTTAAAGCTTGTAAGTCGATCTTTTGCTATATAATACTTGAACGTATAGTAGTGCATTCAGTAACTACTGAAAAAAAATATATAATTTCATTTCCAATCATCCAATTTTCGGAACTGATACATAAAAAAGCGCTATTGTAGCCAAACACATAAACGATACTAAAACCCGCATAACTCATATTTGATTTTAACAAATGAGTGTTCACAAAGCTATGAATAAAGGCAAACAAAAGTCGCCTTGTATTAACCCACATATATGTAATTTTTATACAGATATTGTGAAATCAGTGACACATAAATGAATAAAGTAAAAGTAGAAATGCAGGAGGTATATGAATACAGTTCTCATAATAGCGAAATGAGTAAAGTAATGATTTGTTAATGAAAGAGCTTAAAATACAGGATTACTATGATGGCGAAGACAAGTGCTGCAATTATTGAGCCAATTGTTCCGGTTCATCCTTCTTGCCATGTCTGAAATGATCCTCTTGCTTTTATCTATATTCTCATCCACTCCTCGAATCTGCAAACAACAGAAACATTATTTTATTAGCAATAAGATCATCAGTGATAATTGATAACTTGAAAACCGTACAGTGTTGTGGGCATGAAGGAGAGATTGGCGTTGCTGATGCAAATCTTGAAGGATTGAAACACCGAGCTCTTCGGTTTCCAACATTCTTCTTTTGCTTTCTCTGATTGTCTGAAGACTGATTAAGTCTCTCAGTTGACATCAATAGTCTTCCTCTTTGATTGGCAGCTAACTGTCCCATCATTCAACAAAATCCAGAATGAAAGTCATACAAAATAGAAAAAATTAGTTGTGCATTTCATATTGGTACACATTTCACATTTACAATGACTCTGGGGTGATAGTGAAATCTCCAATAAAAGTAACACGTGGACAACTGAACAAAGATTCTCAAGCATAGCATTATCTCATTTAAGACAAGTGTAGTTTCAGAAAAGAAGAGAAAGAAGTCCAACAGCCAGGATGGGCAAGAAGCAACTAAATAAGATACAGAAACATGTTTAAAAAACTACCGTGTTGTCTTTTCAAAATTTAAACAAAATTGGATAGAAAAGTGACTTTAATCAATAAATTAGAAACTAAATATTATCTGTAAAAGCCTGTGGAAGAAAACAAAACAAGCACCTATCAGTCAACATGTAGAACAGCTGCCAAGAGTTGCTTCAATATTGATATCTATTAAAGATCATAAGCAAAAACTTTTGAAATCATACGATTATAAGAAAGAAAAAGCAAGAATCATCAGCTAAAGCCCAGACTAGTCTGTAGAGACCAAGAGAAAGTGCACGAGTATGATTTAAAAGGCTTTCAATTATAAGCATTTGTAGCTAGCGCCTTGCATACAGTCATTATGTTCGCACATTCTGGACATGTCTGGCTGTTATAAAAGACTGATTTCATACTTATGGCTTGGCAACGAAGATTAAAAAGGTCTAGAATGAACTTCACAAATCAAATTGGTAATTCTGCCTTCACAACAGGATAGAAAATCAATAAAAGAGCGACACAAGTCAAACCAGTGTCGTTCTGCAATTGCATAGAAATTCCGCATCATATTGATCTTTTATTCATATTAGTAGTAAACAATGAGAAAGCAATGGCTCATCGAAGAAATAATTCCGTGTGGACTACAGAAATAAAGATAAAGTGTCAAAGGAAATGCTTCAATCAAGAAGAAAAGAAATCAAGGCAAACATACCACTCTTTCATCTTGCTTTCCCGATTCCAACAAATCATCCCTAGTAGCCTGATTGGAACTAACAGATGTGACCCGTCTAGCTTCATTCTTTAAATTGTTCAAATCAGTCTTGTACTCTCGTAACTTAGTCAGAAGCATGGTCTTCACATTAGGTGGAAGGCTCCTTGCTTCAAGGTCCATCTTTCAAAGCTGAGGAGATTCAGGTATGGCATGTAAGAATGAGAATGAAATGGAAAAGTAAGTCGAGGAAAATGGAATTTACACTACCAAAGTGTCAGCTTTATCTAGTGCGGCCTTTATTTCTGAAAACTTCTGCTTCTTGAGCTCTGCCAAAACAGAACATATCAACATTATTTTCCACAAAATTATGAGACAACTGTTGCCTGAACAAGCCCACTATATTGAAGAAATAAAAGAATTATGAAAAGCTTGGCACAGATTTCTGGATGCACTCCAATGTAGTAAAGGTGCCCCATGATGCTCACAAAATTTTCCTTAGCAGTTCGTCATTTGTATTGATTCACATAAAAATTAGTATAGACTATAGAGCACTAACCAAGGTGAGATTTCCAAAATATTTGAACAAATTCAATTTCATAATGTTCACTTTAGCGAGAATAAGATGAATACGCAATAAAACCAGCGTCATATGTTAATGGAAGTTGGTATTACATTGCAAACTTAAACAGAAAACGAGTTAGCTGTATCTCACTTTAAATTATAAGCTCACATTTCCAACTTATGGATGTAAAGTTGATGCTCTTCACGACAAAGAAAGATTCAATCAATCATATTTGCACTGCAAATGGAATCTTCGTCTTACAGCAAAAGAGCAGTGACTGAAATACACAGACATATTCATCCTAAATGCCTTTTCAAGGATTTCATAAATTACTCAAAAAAACATTCATCCTAAATGCTCCATAGATGAAAACGCTCATAAAATTCACAATTGGAAATCATAATCGTAATACAGTAAACGGATCGATTCTTTATAGCAAAACAAATACCTCCATCGAGACCGCCGGCTGACGTGCACTTTCGCGACAGATTAGCGGAAAGCTCGCAATATTGGCGCTCATATCCCTCAAAAATTGAGCTCATTTCAGCCTCCTCTGCCAATCATGCATAGAATTGGACGTAACCATTAATGAAACTCAAAATCGATCGCATTTGAAACGCAATGCACTGACATTGAAATGAGTTCTGATTTTATGCATTTCGGCGCATCGTGAAATAAATTGAACAATGTTCACCTGCCGGCAGCGCTCCAGTAAATGAACGGAATCAGCTGTTACCGCAGGAATATCACCGGGGAAGATCGGAGAAAACTTTGACAAAGTAGGGATCTCGGGAATAAGGCAATTCCGATGATTTGGGTTTTGAAAGTTGGAATTTTGGATTCGCGGGTTTCGGACTTTCTCGCGGAAAGGTTGTCAATTTTTGAACTTCCCTTTATGCCCACCACGTTGCTTATCCATATTCATGTTAAAATTAGGGAACCGAATATTTTTTTTTAATTTAAAGAGACATTTTATTTAAATTGTTGATTGTGATGCTAGAATTCATAACTCCACACTTGTTGGATTTCCTAACAAAGTGTGGTGGTCATTAGACTAACTTTAGTGATTAATTAGGAAACTGAATTACTTTAATTGAATTGCTTTAACTGGAATAGTTCTTATATTTAAGGAAGAGCACTCAATAAAAATTATAATAATAATCACTAAATTAATCAAAACAATTCACTTGGGTTGAACGGAATGCTCAATTCTAGTTAAAAATATTTCCTTGTCCCTGAATTGAGAAATTATATGCTGGGCCAAGTTCCTAAAATGTAAAAAATACTGTTTATAAAATGTAAAAAATACTATTTATATGATGTTGGATATGTTAGGCATATATATTTTATATATACATTGTAAATAATTGTATTTCATTGTAACACCCTGTACCTATAAATACTAATGAGAAACCCTAGCTCCAATAGTTGTTGGAGTCTACAGCAAACCTAGTATCGTTCTCTCATGGTACCAGAGCCATAAACGACACCTCTGCCAACTCTTGTCATCGCTGATCCCTCTGTTTTTTCTTCTTCTTCATTCCGTTTTCTCGATTTGATTCTTACCCCCATCACTTTGATTGATGTATTTTTTCATTAGCTCTCGTCAAACTCGTCTACCTCGTCAGTCTCCTCGAATTCAACGGCTGCTTCAGCCACCGCCATCTCCTCTTCGGTTCCTCTTACGCCTTTGATTAATCATCAGATTCCAATAAAGTTGGATTCAACCAACTATATTCTCTAAAAGAATTAAGACAAGTTGAGCCAATTGCAAGAGGCTTGGCTGCCAAGTTTGGGACGTGTCTCCCTCTTATTCGGCCTCTTCCTTGCTTGCTTCAGCCTCCTATCAGCTCCATCAGCTTCATCTCCTCTCATTGGACCTCCACGTTGGCGCAATCAGCTGCTCCCACGTCATCCAGGCTGCTGCAGGCCCATTTCCACTCCAAATCGGCCAAAACGCAGCAGTCTTCTATATTTTACAGCAATCTGCAACAAAACAGAAATAAAGTGAGGAGATGGCCTTTAACAAATTTATTTAGCTAAATTTCATGCATAAATAAGTCCTAATTTATAGGTATATTTTCCACTTATCAGTTCTGTTTAGTCCGATTTATTCCGCCTAGGCGCCGTTTATACTCAATTTTTTTAAATATTTTATATCTATAATAAATGTGTTTTCAATTTTTTATTTAAAAAAATAGTTTATTTTATCAAACTAAGGTTTATTGAAGTCTTCTTACAGTAAAATTTATTATTTTTGAATCTTGAAACGAAAAATAATTTACTTTATACCACAAATAAAAATGTTTATATCATTTCCAACAACTATAAATTTTTAAAATATACTTAAAATATATATTTTACATATTTGATTATGTTATGAGTCTATTTCACTTATCTATATATTTTTATTTTCTAATAAATATTAAAAATAATAAAAATACAAATCTGCTTAGGTCCCGCCCAGACCCACCTAGACCTTGGAAGTCCCAACCGCCCGACTAGGGCCTAGCGTTTTTTAAAATCTTGTCGAGTATAGATAAAAATGGCTATAAAAAGATATTTACTGAAAACCCATCAATTCATTTATGAATGGAAAATTGAATCCTACAAGAGCCTTTACAATACTAAAGATCTCGAACAATCGAAATGAAATTCAAATTCTAAGTAGCAAATGTAATGGATATTTTCTCATTTTGATGTTGGATTTATGTTGGATGAGTTACAAAAACATGACTTGTGGTTTTATGGTTTTTTTAAAGAAAATTGGATGAAATTTTTCTTTCCAAACCAGACCATGATTTTGAAAAGAATAGTATTAAAAAGATTAAAAAAATAGTATTCTTCCTTAAGATAATGATATTATAGAATTCATTTCAACTAATTCAAATTAGACGTAAAGATTTGATTAAATTTCAATTTTTTTTTATTTTTTTTATGAATATTTAAGTTTTTTGTTATCATCTTTTAATTTAAGAAAATATCTTTGTGCTTGTTAGAAGAATTCTAAAATTTATTAGAAAAATTCTGAAATTTATTAATGAACATACAAAATTTCCGCTTGTAGTGGACACAATTTCCTTTTTTCGGGACATAATTTAATATTGAAGATAGTTTGTTTGTCAAAGTTTTTAAGCAATAGACCATATTTTAAAAAAATTTCGCAAGTTCTATTTCAGAATACACTGAAGCCTTAATTTTTTCTTTTATAATTTTCCCTTTTATGTAAACATTTGTTGAGTTTGTGTGTAGAGCTTACAAGTGTCCATTAAAAAATCCATTTAAGGAGTTGTAAATCAGTGGACAAACATTGCTTTCGAACGTATAATCAGACGTCAATTTGCAATGTGATCATAAAGATCCAAAGGACGACACTTTTGGTTTTGTCGCCAATTAAAAGCAGTCAGTTTCAGGAGCCTTTAATTATTATTGCAACCAATCAATTTGCACTGCCCGCGTTTTTGTCCCATTTTCAACGCTTTCTTACCCTAAACGACAACAACATAAAATCCACCTTTGTATCATTTTATATCACTGACAAACACCCCCCACGGAATTAGCATGCTGCCACATTATTTATTTTCCTTCTTTCAGAGAATGAATTTGGACATGAACCTATAAATAAAATGATTAATCATTAATTGGTTATATCTACTATATTAATATTCATAAATTAATATGTTATGTGATATTTTGGTGCTGGGGATATAATAATATAGCGTATGATAATATCTCATAATTGTGGACTAGTCAATCATGACCGTGTCAATCGTTAAGGTCTTCTTATAAATATTAATCATGGTTGCTTATATTTATTAATTATCTATCTCGTTTTGACCTCTACTATATTCTTTGCACAACTTGAATATGATTTCTTATATTTTTTAAATTAATAAATGAAATGTTAATAGTCCTGAAACAATCAAACCACATTACCTTTCGATGTAAAAACGTTGAAGTTTTAGAATATATAGTTTTAAAAAGGCATAATACATATTTTTTTTCCTTAAATGTGGCAGTTTTTATCTTTTGACATTCATAACTTTAAAATAATCTGCTAACTCCCCGAACTTGACAAAAATATACCAATAGTCCTCTCATGCTGACGTGAAAACACTTTTGTGCTGAAAAGTCAACACATTCACGCACTGACACGTCAGCATAAGGGGCTGTTGGGTGCTTTTTTTCAAGTTCAGGGAATAAACGGGATAAAGTGAAAGTTTAGGGCGTCATAAGATAAAAACTGCCAAGTTTAGAGGAAAAAGTATGCATTAGACCTTTTAAAAATTTTAATTATTGATGGCTTTTTTTTAAATAGTTAATAAAATGATCAGTTGTTTAGAAAATTTTAAATTATTGTTGTTAACAAAAGAAATTACATTATTGGTACACCTTTTAGTGTAGAAGTGAGAGGTCTTGAGTTCAAAACTCAACCTCTTCAAGGTTTATATAATTATTAAAAGAAAAGAAAGGCTAAACTCATTGGGACCTCCCTGAACTCGTCCACTTTTTTGTCTGGCACCCCTGAACTTTCAAAAGTTTCTTTCGCCCCCTGAACTTTCAAAAGTTTCTCTTTCCCCCCTGAACTTTCTAAAAGTTTCTCTCGTCCCCTTCAAAAACTTTCAAAAGTTTCTCTTGGTCCCTAGGTGCCACATATCGATTTTTTATTGGTTTGACTTTTCAAACATTTCATCCAATCAAAAGTTGAAACGTCGTATCCAGGGGGATGAGAGACATATTTTAGAAAGTTAAGGAGGACGAGAGAAACTTTTGAAAGTTCAGGGGTCCCAAACAAAAAAGTGGACAAATTCAGGGGGGTCCGGATGCATTTGAAACTTTCGAAAGTTTCTCTCGCCCCCTGAACTTTCTAAAATGTGTCTCTCACCCATTGGATACGATGTGTCAACTTTTGATTTGATGAAATGTTTAAAAAGTCAAACCAATCAGAAGTCGACACATAGCACCTAGGGGGTGAGAGAAACTTTTGAAAGTTTTTGAAGGGGGCGAGAGAAATTTTTAGAAAGTTCAGGGGGGCAAGAGAAACTTTTAGAAAGTTCAGAGGGCGAGAGAAACTTTTAAAAATTTAGAAGTACAGGATAAAAAGGTGGACAAGTTCAGAAATGTCCCGATGAATTTAGCAAATTATAACAAACAAACAAAGAATTCACCATTTAAAAGATAGAAAATAGTCCTGAAAATTTGTATTATGAAGTTCACTTTAATTTGAATTCCTCATTTTCAGGTTTCGAATATTTTGTTTGAATGTCATAAGAAGAATAATATATTTTCAGAGGGACAAATTTGAACGGAAACGGTTTCACAAGGCAATTTTGAAAATCAAAACGGAGTGTCTGGTTGGACTTGGCTTGACCTAAACTCGCTGTTAGTTCATCAATTATATACCGGTTTTCACTATTTCAAGAATCAATCGACTACGTACTTATGGCACGTTTCAATTAGAGACTAATTGTTTCAGCTAGATAGCGGTTCAATCATGCTATTTTTAAAAGGCCAAATGCATAATTGAATCCTTGAAGTTGACATTTTTTTATTCCATGTACTCTCTAAATTTGAAAAGGTTCTAATATTCCTTTTAAGTTGGCAAAAATGAATGGATTACCTCTGAATTAATTGGTTTTGTATTCTTATTATATACACTTTAATAGGTTACAATTTATAACTTTTGAATTTCTTTAAATGATTTAATATTAATTTTTAAAACTACAGTGTTATATTTATTCTTTATTTATTTGATCTATTACTTTACTCTTAAAAGCCAAAAGTCAAATTTCGGTTGGACAAGAAAATAATGTTTAACATTTTGGAAAAAATCAAGTTAATAAAAAGAACTAACATAGAAGCATTTAAATAGCAAATTAGTGTCAACTTTTAAAAGTGAACGGAATTATGAAACCACTTTAAGAATTCACAAGAACATTAGAATTTTTAAAACAAGTTATAATAATAACGGATGGTTTAAGCCAATATAAAGCATTTCTTAAAATTTCTCATATAGTTGTGCATGAGCCCAGCTTAAAAGTATTATATTAGCTCAACTGGATGTGTTTTGTTCAATAGTGTTTTAAAAATTTGCTTCGACGAAATTTTTTAACACTACTTCTATTTTCTCTACTTAGGTGGTCTTAAGTGATTTTTCATGTGGACGGGTTTGTGTTTCAAAAATAAGCAATAGGCGGCCATCTAGGCGCGACATACACAAGATTTCTTGAAAATAAAATGATATTTCATACAAAAATTAATTAATTAAATTTTATGTTTTGAATATTTTAATATATTTTAAATTTTATATAATAATAGATATTTTAAAATATAAATATTAATGAACTTAAAATTCTTCTAGGCGATGCCTGGCTAGCGCTAGCCGGCTAAATCTTTCCGCCGCCTTATTAGTGCCTAAAGTTCTTAAGCATATTGATCTTGTGAAGTGTTCACCATCCGATATTAGTCACGATAACAAAAAGTTAGGCCAAATGCATGGTAAGCATCCTAAATTTGACAATTTTTTTGAGATGAACTCCTAAACTTTGAAATGTCACTATTAGAAACCTAAACTTGGCTAAAATGTTCACTTCAACATTCTACCGCCATGTGTCACTTTTTGGTTGGATAATGAAAAATAAAAAAATTGATATATTTGAAAGTCAAATCAATTATAATGTGACATATGACATTAAAGAGCTAAAGGGTATATTTTTTATAAGTTATGAAATGAATATTTTGGCAAATTTTAAGTTATTAATAGTGATACTTCAAAATTTAGTGGTCCACTTCAAAAGTTTTGTCAAATTTGAGATGTTGACTATATATTGAGCCAAAAAGTTAGGAAAAATGTCAACATCATGATGTGTGTGGCATAATCTTGAACCAAATAAGTAAATAAATGGCGGTCATATACGAGTTTCAAATAAAAGAATATAGCCAATTGCAGTAAAATATATATAAGCATAATATTGTTTTTAGTCGTTCAGTCACCATCATTGTATGCCTTTTGTCAAATCTCTAGATTCAAGTTATTGCCCTTTATGCAAAACTATTGTAAATATAGTTTTTTCATTTTGTGTGTGTGGCTTGACATTCCCTTTGTCGTTCTTGGTTTTTATCTGAATTTTTACAGCTATGGTGGACCTACTTCTCTGATATTTCAAGGCCAGAATTTGTCAAATCTCTATGGTTTAATATTATGGAGACGAAGGAATTCTTGCTTGAATTTTAGATGGCGTGCTTTTGTTTGATGACATCTTTCTCAAGGACTTACATTGGACATGGTTTTATTTTGAAGCTTCTAGAAATTGTTTTACTTCCGCCGTTAGTGATATTATTTGTAACTCAAGTATGCCTTTGAGCCTTATGTTTTCACCTTGAGAATTTTCTTTTAAAGAATATGTGGGTTTTGGGTAATGGGTTCTCATAGCCTTTGCCTTTCCCCTCATCTACCCTTTTCTCTTTTTCTTTTAATAAAAAATCAATGTGTGCCTTTTTTTTCATTGGTTGGACTTTTGATCACACCTCTTAATGAGTTATCAGTTGTCCTGTAAATAAATCTCAGATTAGCATTAATTTTTAGGATTAGTTATCTTCTGTACTCGTTCATTTGAAGAAAAAAAAAAGTTGAACTAGGCTAACACCTCCGTGAACTTAGGGAAATGAAATCAAGCTTCCATATTTTAAAATGGAATTAAAAATAAAATTGATGAAAAGAATACTACACTAAAGAATTTAAGGGTTTGTCTGAGAGGCCGAATTCAAGCGGAAAGGAAGGGAGGGAAAGCTGGTTCCCATGTTTGGGACAAGATTTTGACGGGAAGGGATGGGAATGGAGGGTAGCCGCTCTCCCCCCACTTAGAGCTTGTTTCCCTATATTCAGTCCGACCAAATTAGCCAGATCTAAAGGGAACGGGGACTCATTTAAAATTTTGACCTTCATTATGCAAGTTCTCCATATTTAATTACATTCAAAAGCTATTTCAGTAATTCCTCACTTATTTTATTTTAAAAATTCATCCCTTACTCCCAAAGACAAAATTATTAAATTAACCAATCTTTTATGTTTCCATAAAATATTGTCCTTTTACTCTACAATCATTTCCTTTACGTTCTTTTATTATTTTTTCACAACTTGCTTTCAAACAAAGTCTAAATGGAGCAATGCTACTTGATGTCTCTCATTAAACTTGATAATAAAGGAAAAAGATAATACGGAATCCCACAAAAGTCAAAGCATCA
>CAOJBJ011469853.1:0-12813 GCA_948291685.1 Euphorbia celastroides | reverse complement strand
ACAAAATCTTAGTAGTTATTCCTACTCTTATGCAAACCAGGAATATTAAAATCTTAGTAGTTACACTCTAATATGTTGTTGTGGAACCGGGTTCAAGTAGAGTGACTAAAACAATCTTGTATTGGAATTTAGCTTCTCAATTCTGAAATCATTTTAAGAAAACGAATAACCACAAATTAAACATTATTCATTTCATCCTTCAAAAAAATTACAAATCCAGTACACACTTACAAAACAACAAATCAAAAAGCAAGCTGGCGAGTAGAAGAGCACCAGCGGTCGTAAGAGAGCTGGAGATTAGGCCAATCAGACGACGAAATGGTGAAATCCTGCAGCCAATTGGTGAGTATAATCTCTTGATCCACTGCCGGCAATGTCCAAATGACTTCGTCCATTGCCCTTTCTACTTCCATTTTTTCGAAGCTTGTCAAAAAAGGATACGAAACTCCATTGTTGGCGTGGCTAAACAATGGCAGCCACAGCACTAGTAGCCTGAACTTTACGTCCACTCCAATTTCCATGTTCTCCTCCTCCGCCAAATCTCTCAATATCATCGCTGCAACCGTTTCACCATATGTCATTAGCGTCTTGATCTTGAAAAACGAGAAAGTAGAATGGAACTACAAGTGATATTTTCGAAAAAAAATGGAAACTCGTTCCTTTCTAAATTTTAGATTCCATTATTCGGTTTTCCGACAATGGAATATGATTGGGGTTTATCACCTCATTGTGTTCAAACTAAAATTTTAACACTCTAATCCATAATTTTATAACGGTAAGGCAAATAAAAAACCTTTGTGTATCATTTTGTTTGTAAGATTTTGTCTAAACAAGTGACATTTTACTACTTGTGGGTTAGTTTAAAATCTATTTTACAAAAGATCCCATTTCAAATCTTTCTCTAGTACAGAGAATTTTAGCATTGAGCAAACACTTCAAACCAATCCTAATTAATAAAACCAACTAAAATAAGCTGTTTGAGTGGAAATTTGTGAAAGAAGTTCTTGAAACAGCAACCGCAAAAGAATCCAATCCAAAACACGACATTATATGAATCAAAATTATTTTCTACATTATTTATACTTCACAAAAATGAAATTATATTTTATTTGTCTTTAACTGTCATGAGATGAAATAATAAGCGAAACGAACCCTAAACATTTTAAAACTAGGCCATCAACAATGCGAAAATAACAATAAACAATCAAGAATAAAATCTTGCAAAGATGAATACCTGAAATCTTGAGGATAAAGCCCTGGACTCTAGGGCTAGCCCCGAACGCCATAGATGCCAGACTCGAAGCATGGCTCCACTGCACCATAGCTTCCGACATGAACCCGTAAGACTGCAGCTTATTCGTTATCCACAGCAGCTCCTGCGCCAGCTTCTCCGGCATCACATCCTCGGCAACCTTCTGCTTCTCCAGCTGCCCCGTGGCCGCCCTGACAGTCTGCACCGCGATCCTCAGGCAGAACTTGAAGGTGCCGACATAAGACGATATGTGGGACCCCAGTGGCAGGGAGTTGATGACGCCGGCGGCCCAGTCTCCAGCCACCAAATTGGTGGACCCCTGCTGCTTCTGGAGGCTCTTGTTTAGTAGGGTTAGTGTGCGGCTGAATGCTGAAGCGAGAGCCGTCCAATTGACCTCCATGAGCTCATCGTGGCCGTCCTTAAAGTTGCCGTCCATGATTTTGTCGGCCATTGTCATTGCGAATTGGTACTTTCTTGAGGTCGCCGGGATCTCGTTCATCAATGCCAGTACCTGCATCATTATAAGATCTAGTGTTTAAATGATTTACAGGCAACATTTGGTTGTTTCACTTAAAATTGGAATTCATGAACTTTTGTCCGATTAAACACGTGTTGTTTGATTAAAAACCAAGTTCGTTATTTGAGAAGTTCGTTATTCTCACTTTTTAGTGGAAAAAAGAAGCGGAAATAAACAAATAAAACCCTATAACATCTTAACACCTCTTATAGTTCAAGATATGCTCTTACATAGGATTCTCTTATCTAAGAGGTTTAAGATTCACTATGACATAGAATTCTCTAATCTAAGGCCAAGAGAAGGTTAAACCGATGATGAAGGTTAATTTTGTATTGGGAAGTATCTTAATTGTTGCAAAAATTATGGAAACTAATGATGACAAAAGCAGAAACAGAAAACAACAAAAAGAATGATTAAATTTCTTTTTATCAAAAAAAGAATGATTAAATAAGTTGGTGACATTGCGTAGGGGGTACACGTGGCAGTGTTAAAAGAGTGCATGCAAATACCAAAATACACATGTTATTCTCTACATAATCCACAAATATATTTATATATGTCTGTCTATTTTTAGTAGGACCTCTTTCTCTTTTCCCTTCTGTTTTCTTGTCTCTTTCTCCCAACCAATTGCCCAAAGCGGTGCTCCTCCTGTACTTTCTTATTCCTTAACTTGTCATTTTCATAATCATAAGCTTAAATTACTATGATTTCACATTTGATTATTCTCATAAATGAAAAAAAGCTCAATGCGTCACTTTTTGCTAGAATTTTGAACTTGACAACATTTTGAAGTTGACAAAAACATAATTTCAGTGCCACAATTTGAACAAATAAATTAAAAGTTTTTAACATTTAAAAAGTCAAATCGATCATTAGAAAAAGACGTGATATTACAAGACTATCGACCTCAATAAGCTTTTTTTTAACTACGACCAAATATACATTCAAATTTGAAAAATGGAATAAGTAACTAAATTTGACAACGTGATATTCATACAACAATTTAGTTCACATTTTTCTTTGTAAATTACAAATTCGACTGAAAAAGACGAATGATAAATATTATAATGGATAAAGAGATCTTCGAGAGCTTACATTAGTGAGGACCCTACCGAGAGCATGAACAGAGTGCCCCTCAAAATCATCCTGCAGAATCAAATCCATCGATGACGGCGTCGAGTAAGACGACGGCGCCGGCAGCGAGTACACCTCCGACGACGCTTTCAACAGCCCATTTACAACAGAGCCACCCCTAAACCCCGGCAAATTGAACGGAAAATAGTCCATGAAAACCCGAATCACCCAAACCGTAGACGAGCTCATCAACATCACCATGAACTTAAAGTGGTCCCTCGGCCTCCACCGGTACGAATGGCTCTCAAAGTTCAGATTCGACGCCACCGAGACGAGCGATTTCGCCGCCGTGTTGAGGCTCGACATGAACACCGAGTTCAGCAGGCTCGAGGGGTTGGTTCTGTAGGCTAGAGCCTGGTCCGAACCCATTGTATTGCTTGTTTTTGTTTGAATTTCCGACAGACAAAGATTGGTGAGTTTAAGAAATGGGAGATGTTGGGTTTCGATGTAGAACAGAATGATGGTATATGTAAGTGTGTTTAGGCGGTTGACAGGTGCTCTAGTTCTGCTTCTGTGTCTCGTTGTTATCCTTTTGCATTTTCTTTGCTGCTTCCACGTCTTTTTTGTTTTTGAAATGTATATTATATGGTAATGACGTTGTTTTAGAGTTATTTTTAATGTAATCATTATCTGCAAAGCCTTCATTTAGTTTTGTCTGTACTATGATTGAGTTGAATTTAAAATTTAACAACCCAGTCTTATTTTATGGAACTCTATTAAAAAATGTTTTATGTTAAAGATAACATGTTTGTTTGAACTGTTATTACACACTTTTAGTTTGCATCTGAATATATGTTTGTAAGTTTTTGCATTATATGACTAGAGTATTTATGAGTTTCTGTGAGAAAATGTTTTGCTACCATTAAATTTCTTTTCATGCTTCTGTTGAATTTGTGACATAATGATACGGCCCAACTTCTCTAAAAACCTGCCAAACTTCTGGATTGATTTGTTAACCAATTTCAGTCGTGCATATTTCAGTTACTTGTTAGTTATTGTTAGGTGATGCACTGGTTTTCTGTTATTTGCACTTTCTGTTAGTGGTAGAACATGGCGTAGAGATAGGAATATCATGGGTAGTTAATTTTCATTTCATTTTTATTTAAAGCATTGTAATTTCAGATTCAGATGGTGAAGAAAATTGTTTCAAAGTCCTTTCTTGTTTGTTCTTGAGTGTTGCCTACTTACAGGCCTTATTCTGGAATCTAGCCTACTAACAGACTACTATCACATACTGACATGTATTATATTTTTACATTCTCTTTTATACTTTTTCATTTCTCTTTCTACACATTGTACACATGTCAGGCGTAGGAAAGGAACACAAAGGGGAGAACAGGTTTATATTTGAGATTTGGATCGATATGTACTCTAATGAGATTTGAAGATGACAAATCTGGGGATTAGAAATGCAGTTTCAACAAATAAATTAAGACATTAGCATTTCGAATAAAAATGTACAATTCATTCAAATAACAAAGAGAAAGAAAGAAAAAAAAAAGGAAAAAAGAATTGGTGTAATAAAAAACTGAAAGTCACATTTTGTTTGCTTCTCGCTACATGTTAAAATAGGTGACAAATTTGTTTAAGGTGCAGACTTGAGAATGAAGTCATCGGCTAGACAAGGTCGGTATATGCAATTTACTTGTTCTACAGGAAACCTATAACTTGGTTATGCACATTCTATACCATGACACATTTTTCCCTTTCAATCTTTCGCAAGTAGGTCCCAAATTCTTGTTTCTTCACCCTCAGTTTTTATAATGCCGAGTTTATTAGTTTACGCCCCTATGCCAAAAATATTACGTCACGGAACCAAAAATATTATTTGACTGGTTAAGATTAAGCCAAAAATATTATAGCGAGATAAACCTGGATGGTATACAAAGTATGTTCCTCTGTTTTTCTCAATGGAAGAAAACTTCAGGGCATTTTTTCTTTTCGGACATCGCAGAAAACTATTTTGATAAGTGGAATTATGTGAACTCACAGTATGGTTGGGAGTACAATACACTGGAATTCGTTTTATCCCCGGGGAAGAAGAAATGAATACAGATCTAGACTAGACCGATCCGAGCCAAAAAAAAAATTTGAAGAAAGTATAGTATATTAATAGGGAAAAACTTTACTGACAACAACCAAATACAACTACAAACAATGATCCAGAAGTGCACAAACATTACATTTTGTGTCTGATGCTATAAATCTCTTCCATTTTCCATTTCTGCAATGCGTTCCACCACCAAGCCACCATTTTCCATTAGCTCTTTAACACTTGATGAAGTTCTGCTATCTTCTAACAACTTAAAGATTGCATCTTTCAGGATTGCATAGTTTTTATCGAGCGGATTAGGAACCTTTCCTTTATCGACCATCTTTTTCAGCATCTCAAAAGCAAGAGGAAACTTAAACTCAGCCACAAAAGAACTAACCAATGCTGTATAGACGAAAGAGTCGGGATCCATTTCTCTCTCTTCCATTTCAAAGAGATGGGTTATTGCTGTTTCAGGCTTACCACACTTGCAAAGACCATCAATAAAAGCCATGAAAGCAACTCTGTTCGGCTTACACTCTTTTCGCCTCATTTCATCCCACACCATTATAGCATCATCAGCCCTCCTGGCTTTCAACAACCCGTCAATTAAACTAGTGTAAGTAACAACATTCGGTTCTGTTCCCTTTTCAGACATACCTGAAAGACATAGCAATGCCTCCTCTATTAACCCGGCTTTGCAGTAACCATCCATAAGCAAGTTATACGTAACCACTGACGGCTTGAGCCCTATTTCCAACATCTCATTGAAAAGATTTTGAGCTTCAGAAATTCTATGGGATTTACAGAACCCTTTTACAAGGATGTTGTAAGCAATTACATCAGGACAATGGCCACGGGCACAAATGTCTCTGAACAGCTTCAGAGCTTCGTCCATTTCACCAATTTCCACAAAACCATCCAGTAGAGCCGAGTAGGCTACTATGTCTGGTAAAAAACCTTCTTTCAACATATTGTCGAGAAATACAGAAGCTTCCGTGGCCTTACCGAGTTTGCACAATTTGCTAACCAACAATGAGTAATGTTTTATCCATGGCTCATAACCGTAGGCACACATTGTTTTTATCATATTGATAGCTCCAGATACATCTCCTCTCCTGCATAGGCAACCAAATATGCAGTTGAGAGTAAATTGGGTTGGTTCAAACCCTAACTCTGTCATTTCTCGCAACAGTTCATAGCTTTCCTCCAACCTATCGGCATTGCATAGACCGTCTATTAAGTTATTATAAAGTAGTAAGTCTCTCTTACAGTCAATTTGTGCCATATCCTGAAAGAGGCGAAGGGCCAAGTCCAACTTGTTAGCCTGCAGCAAACCGTTAATGACGATACTAAAACTGGTAGAATTTGGAGCTACAATAGCCATTTCCTTGTCCTTAAACCGGTTGTTTCCCATCATTGCTTGGAGAAAGGTGTAGGCTTTCTCTATGGAGCCACTGTTAACAAGAGAACTCAAAAGGGAATTGCAAAGCAGAGTCTGATCTATATCTGTACACTTGCGGATTTCCTCTATTACACGAGCTAATTCACCTTCAGGAGAAGACGATATTATCTTGGAAGTTATTCGAACATCGGGTTGGATGTTGAACCTCTGCATTTCTGAAAACAAGGACAAAGCTTTGTCAAACTCATTATTAGCACAGAGCCCTCCAATTAGCACATCATATAGTGAAATATCAGGAGAGATGTTATGGTTAATCATCATTTCAAACAACTGGAGAGCCTCATCTACTCTGCGCTTCTTCACAAATCCATTTATCAAGTTGCAAAAGGTCTTCTCATTCAACCTAATACCCAAATCTTCCATCGTTTTAATCAACTCCATTGCCTTGTCGATCTCTCCCCACACACTAAAAGACATAACCAATATAGAGAATACATGAGCATCAACCCATCCACGGCTATGAATCTCATTGAAAACACCCAAAGCTTCATCAAATTTTCCATCGTTACAGTAAGCCTGAAGCACAGGTGTCAAAGTGTACTTACTATATTCCCACCCTTGATCACTCATTTCTTTCAGTCTCATTTCAAGCAAATCAAAACGAGTTGGCTTTGACCTACAAATTGCTTCCAACAAACAGTTATAGCTATAACTATTCGGCACACAGATTCCCATCATTTTTACTTGATCAAACACCAAATTAGCTTCATCAACCAATCCTACACTACCCAAACACCTAATCAGGTAACCCAGAGTCCCGGGAGTCATCGAACAGCCGGAATTCAAGATGTCAAAGGTCAAACCTTTCAGTGAGGCATTTTGTCGAGCACGTGATAGGATAGAGGCCATGGCGTTGTAAGTATATATATTGTGCTTATATCCGTATTGGGCTGACGTCCAATTGAAGAAAGTGTGGGCAATTTTCCAATTTCGCAGGGAATTTAACACGGATTCAACAACTTTGGGGTTCAGCATCGGAGCTAGACTCGTCAATTGGGGGTTGTCTGGGGAAAATTGTTGTCTGGAGAAGATGAATGTGAGCTCATTGGAAATACGGGTGAAATCTGGGGGAAAGCTTGAGAGATTCTTGAAGGAAATAGATTGTGAATTGATTGGTTTAATTAATTTGCAGTTGCACAGGATTCGACTCGTCATTTTGAACATTGCCAAGCTCAAGCTCAAGAGAAACTTTTCGGTATTGGCGACAGTTAAAACCAGCGCGCTCAATTTAATGTATTTCTTTGAGCATTTTAATCAAAACTGACTTTTCTTTTTTTCATATTTACAAATATTTTTATTAAGATATATTGGTAAAAAATTGTATAACTGAAATTACCTATTTTTATAAGTAGAAAAAAAAAATTATCTTGAAAAAATATGTTTTAAATTTCTCTATGAAATTGATTTTGTAAATCTTTAGGAGAACTGGATACCTACATTTTAATCATGATTTTAGAATTTATTAAGCGCTAATTGAAGATAAAAGAGCATCTGAAAGTAGGATATAGACGAGATTAAAAAAAATTATATTTACATGTTTTTGATGTATTATTTAAAAAAATTAACTTATTTGGAAAATTTTTCTTTATAAGATATATAAATTGAGGTTAATTAATGTAAAAGCTTATAGGCAAATCTAACCCAATGTGCCAACATTTTTTAGACATTGTATCACTTTATGGGATCATGGAATGTACACGTTCATATAGTTAGATGCTGTATTCCTATAGTTTTTGTAATACTGAAAAAACTCTATATAAGACGAGATTGTTGGAAGAGATTCAAAAAGATAAAACAAATTGTTGGATAAATTTATCATTTTCTCATAATGTTGTCAATTATATTACAACAAAGTTCCAATCGACCAGTTTTTTCAATTTAAACTATGTAAAGAACAGCAAATCTTAACATTAAAGATCCCAAACATTACACAAATCAATAATGCCAACATCCTTATTTCTCACAACCTCAGAAACAACTACAATGTCTCGATCTACACCATTAGCCTTAAACATCAACCAACAATTAACAATTAAGATTAATCAAGCCGTTTGCGCCCTAAACGGTTTTTCCCCACCACCAATATTAACAGCATCATCAGGAATATATTTCCCCCAAAACCAATGGGCCTTCCAAACTCTATTCATCTCTTCAATGGGCACATTCTTCGTCTCGGGGCAAAAGAAGTAAATGAACAACGTCATGATCACAACAAACGCCGCAAAGAACAAGAAGAGCCCGTACTTCATATGGCAAAGCATCGTCAAGAAAAACTGCCCGATTATGAATGTGAAGAGCATGTTCACCGACACGTTGATGGCTTGGCCCGCTGACCTGATCTCTAGCGGGCAGATTTCACTAGGCACGAGCCACCCCAGTGGGCCCCAGGACCAGGCGAATGCCGCTACGTAGAAACATATTAGTATCAGTACGAAGTTTGCTTCGCCTTTCGATAGCTCTCCTACTCCGTTGTTCCCGAATGTGGTCCCGATCAGGATTCCTACTAGGACCTATGTGTGACACACAAAAAAATTGTAAGTCAGGAGCAATGGTGGAGCCAGATAACGTAATAGCAGACGTAAAACCACAATATAAAAGTATATGTCCTTAATATTAAAAAAAAATATGTCCTTAGCTAGCTGGATTATGATTCTCTCCATTTATAAAAAATATTGTCAAACAATCCTATACATTGGCTCTGATTTGTTGAGCATTTAGGAGGCAAAATTTGTTTTATTCAGTGAGTCACTATCTTTCCTGCTTTTCTCTATCTTTTTAACTTTAGAGAATCGTAATCTCTCCATAACATCAAGAAACTCCATGTTTCTTATTTTTCTATTCAAGTATGCATGAGTTACCCATTATACACATACACAAAAAAATTCGGAACGTAGTCATGGTACCCGAAAAGTTGCTAAAAACATCGAGTTATTACCTGACAAATGATCATTTGAATGCCGCCTTCGAGGAACAACACCCGTCTCCCGAACCGATCAGCAGAAAAGATCGAAACAAAGGTGGCACCCACGTTAACAGACCCCGAAATTACAGCAGACATAAGCGAGGCATCGTCCCCGAACCCCAGAGTCTTAAACAACACAGGGGCATAGAACATAATAACATTGATCCCCGTAAACTGCTGGAAGAGCGGAATCAATGTGCAAAGCACAAGCTGGGGCCTGTACTTACGTTCCAAGATGTTTCTCCAAGGATGTTTGATCTCTTTGGCCGCCTCGCTGGCATCAATCAAGTCCTGGAACTCCTCGTCGACGTTGTTTGTTCCCCGAATCTTTTTCAGCATGTCTTTCGCCTTCTCGGGTTTGCCTCTTTCGAGGATCGAGTTGGGTGTGTAGGGTAACCAAAATGAGCTTACTGTGATCATTATGGCGGGGACCGCAACGAGCCCTAGGGAAATTCTCCCGCCATAGTCGCCCTTGATCTGTGCTGTCCCGTAGTTGATCAAGTTGGCGGCTAATATTCCGATTGTATCACCATTTGGAAGCCGATGTTGAGTGTCCCTCTGTTCTGTGCGGGCGCCATTTCAGACAAATAAACTGGAACAGACTGCATTATAAAACACATGTTATCAACAGGGATTAACTAAAGGTTTGTTAGTCGTAATCGATAGCTAACATAAGTTTATGGTCGAATTCAAAAATATTAATCAGCATTGACATTTCGAACAAAGTGCATAAAAATGTGTGCGGGCCTAATGAAAAATAAGCATTGACACGTTATCAGCATGAATTAACTAACGAAAAAATTTCAAAATTGTTCGATTTATTAGTCATAAATAATAATTAAAATAACTTTATGGTCAGATTCAGGAATATTAACTATTGACATGACAAATATTACCAAAAAGAAACTATTGACATGACAAATAAATTGCATAAAATTGTGTAAGAGCCTATGTGCAAATTCCTATATGTTGAAGGACTAAAATGGTAATTTGCCAAATTTAGTTTTGGATTTCGAAAAGAACTCTGAAAAAAATCATTTCCTTCGGGTTCTGGTCTCATTTGTTTTACGTTTGACCTGAACCCAGTGTTGGTTTTAAGGGTTACCTGATTTGCAAAGCCAACACCAACACCGAGCAATATACGGCCAATGATAAGCATTGCAACATTAATGGCAGCAGCATAAAAGATTGTACCAATGAGAAAAACCAAGCCTCCCATCAACATCGAAATCTTCCGCCCAAATATTCGAGTCACAGCCGAAGCAAAAAACGATGCTACTAATGCAGCAAGGTACATAGACGACGTGAATAGTTGCAGCATATGACTTTCGAATTTGCAGTACATATTTTCTTTCATTGGTTCATTCTCTTTTTTGTACACGGACGGGAAAAACTTCTTCAAGAATGCGTCCATTTATGTCACACCCCCTGAAAAAGAAAAAGAAATTGTCCATTTTTTATATCTCACGTGAAAAATTAACAAGTTTAAATAGTGACATAAAAATAAATTATTTACCTGATATACCGATGTCATAACCGAAAATAAGTCCGCTCATAGCGGCTACTAAACAAGCTATGATCACAAAGGCAGTGACACCACCTTCATATTGTTTTCCTCCAGTTTGAGAAACAAAGCCTCCTGCAGCCATTTTTGGAAATCTATATATAAAAAAAAAGTTTCTTCTTTTGAGTTTCTTTTTTGTCTAGTTTTTCAAAGTCTTGCTAATTTTTTTTGGATTATGTTACAGTGTTCGAACTCTCGAACCCGCCATAAAGTGAAAGATTGGAAGGTGTGTGAATTGTGCGGTGTAATTTTTTTCTCTCTTTTTTACTAGGTGTGGAGCTTTTGCTACAAATGTGATAGAGTTTTATAAGGTTTCTGGAACAAACTGATGGCAAAAAATAGCAAATTATCCCTATTTTTCATGATGGGTTTTTGACCTGATTTATCCACAAATTGGATTTAATTTGTTATTTTATGCGGTCTTGATTTATTTTTATGTTTTACTCATAACTGGAAGTTAGAAATAAAACGTGGAAACTATGAATGTGGCGATGTGGGACATGGGAGAACATGCTCTTGCCTTTCGCTGGCGGCTTTGAACGTTGAAAGTCCAACTCTCTCCAGTACAAGTAGGCTGCTAATTTCGCTGAACCCATCCCCAAACTCTCGTCAACAATGGCGAAATCAGAGACCGTGAAGAACGCCGAGAAGTTGGTGGCCAAATTCATGAAAGGAAACGACGCCTCGCACGATGCCTGGCATGTCTGGAGAGTCCGTGACCTCGCTCTCTCTCTCGCTCGCGACGAGGGCCTCTCCTCGAATCCCGATTCCATGGAACTCGTAATTCCCTTTTCCTCCCCTCCATCTGCTTTTGCTTTTCCATCCAATTTTGCTGCCATTGTAATTGGGAATAGTGTTCTGGTTTGGGGTTTTTTTAGCTTGTGATATGTAAACTTTGTTGCAGTTCAAGTGCTATGTATTGAAGTTGTGGTAGACAATAAGAAGGAAGATGTATAGCTGTTAGCATTGCCTTTCTATCATCTGTGACTAAATTAGATTTGAACTTGTTGACTGTTCATTTAAATCTCTTGTTGAGGATATCTTACCAAAGCATTGATTGGTGGCAGGTTGAGCTTGCTGCACTTCTTCATGATATAGGTTATCCTCTAATCTTCTTTTGTCCACATAAACAAAGGGGGTTTTAAGTTTTTGTTTTATTTGAAGTTTGAATATAGTTAGCCTATGGTAAAGAGGTTTGAATACTGAATGATGAACTGTGGTTAACGCCTAACATGGTCTTTCTACAATTACTACAATTTTTGTTTACTGCGGGAGTTAGTGTACTATTATATTTTGAATAAAAAACATTACACGTGGTATGTAGTTGAGCATGAACTTGATTATGGTATTCCATTCTAAACTACTATGCATTGTTGATATATTTCTATGGAATGAATCTGTACTCTAGTAATTGCTCTATATTGTTTGATTGTACCGCTCAACTAATTGCTTTTCGTTTTTACTCGAATTGCAGGTGACTATAAATACCTAAGGTCAGTTATTCTTTCCATACCTTCCATGATGCAGTTTTTGTTTCCCACTTTTGCTACTTACACGGTATTATGCTTTAGTCTTGTATGAAATGTCAGGCTCAGTTGCTTTCTGTAAACGTGTAGTGTTAATTTCTGTTCGGTCTTTTAAGTTTCTTTTACGCGATCTCAATTGTGTTCTCATATTTATGGTAGTCTTTTGAAATCAATTTTAACTACTTGTATTTGTAACTGGATGCATTCTGATTCTTACAGCTTTTTTTATGGTCTGATTCTTACATCTTAAAACAAAGACTTCAAAGTTTTGCTGTCATTGAATACTTTGACTGACTTATTGCCTTTTGATTTTGTTTTGTTAGATTCTTTCTGGCTTTTTCTTCTCTATCTAATTTTTTGA
>CAOJBJ011469058.1:0-13392 GCA_948291685.1 Euphorbia celastroides | reverse complement strand
ACATCATCTTCACGCATATTTTAGGCAAAGAACAAATAAAACATACAGTTACCTTCCTAACTCGGGTACAAAAGATCAAGTTTCACTACGTCCACTATTTAAGTTTTCACCAAGTACACTATTGAATAGCGGTTTATTCAGATTGTTCACAGATATTTCTTTGACAAATTGTCAACCATTTAGGTATTGGATCTCCTAATTATCAGAACTGAACAACCACCGATCTCGTATCTTTCAGTTTTTTCTTCAAGCATGTCAACCAAACAATAGCAAATATTTGAATCCCAATCCAATACAACCAAATATAGAATCAGCAGCAATGTTACACAAATTACAACCCAGTAAAAAGATATAAATAACGGGGAGAAATGCCAAGAGTACCCTGGATGCAAGCTCACCACCTAAATCAAGATCAAGTAGGAATACAAGAGAAGACCGTGATCAAATTAACAGCCGACTGCATCTTGACAACACCGGCAAATTGTGACTATGAATGAACCCTGCTACTTTCGGCATTTCTGATCGGATTAAAATAAGGATGGGCCTGCCAATCACAAAAAGCCACGTGACTTTATGATAAAGGGCAAAATAGGAATTTTGATTAGGCTCCGGCAGAACTGAAACTTGATAGTCACGGACTAAAACTTATTCACTGAAACTTAATGATGGGAGGATGGAACTTTTTGAAACGTTATATCAAACTAATCGAATTTATTGAACTTTAAACTTACTCGAAATTTATTGAAATATGATGAAACTTAATGAAGAATCTTAATTGAACTGAAAAATAAGTTGAAAAGAACAGGCCCTTACCATAGCGTCTTTTGCTGTAGGCCTGTCTTGGTGATCATATCGCAGTAACTTATCCAAGAAGTCAACAGCCTTCAAAAAAGCAAATGCTGTTGGTATTATGTTGAAAAATAAAACGTACAAGTTGAATTGGTGTTTTTTTAACCTCAGGAACTGCTAGATGCTGATTGTCCATGTTGATAAATTTGCTCCATGGTTTCCTGCTATGCCTGTTCCCAGCAGAGAATTTGTTCGGTTAAGGGAACTGGCTGGCATTGGAAATGGTCATAATTTACTCATGTACGAGAATTACCTGCCAACAAGGGCAGCAAGATTTGGATCTAACTCTATTCGGTACTTGTTCAAATAAGCATTTAATTCATCCGTACCAAGAACCTGTTGTACAAAGAAACAAAAAATTAGAGTCCACTCATAAATTCATATTAACATTTCCCAGGGCAAAAAACTTGCTAATGCTTTATTTGTTCTATTTCGCTCTATTCCATCCCATTTCGTGAAACAAACAACACCTTGAGGATTGTTCAATAAAACCAAAAAAGATTTATTTAGGCCAAAGAAAATAACTGCATATCTTCAAAAGTGGGTTTTCACCAGCGCCCCCCCAAAAAAAAGCAATTAGAAATTTGCAAGCACACAACATACCTTGGCTATTTTGACTAACTGGTCATAGTTATCATGCCCATAGAAGAATGGTTCCTTACGGAATATCTGTTAACACAAACCAGAATCAGATAAGCAAAAGAAAGCATCATAAAAACATATACCATTGGTCAATGTCGACATGGATGGCATGCAAGTACATCAAGAATCAGGGAATAGCTTTAAGAAGAAAAATCTGGAATGCTAATAAAAAATATTGCATCACTAGCCACTAAAAAAGATACATACAAAGATAAAATCTAAAAAACGTATGATTTTTGATAAAGAGTCGAAGAAAACTCACCATTCCAGCAAACATACAACCAAGGCTCCACAAGTCTAAGGAATAATCATAGTCTTGCAAATCAACAAGAAGTTCAGGACCTTTAAAATATCTGCTCAACATAAACAAAATAAAAAGAAGAATGCATAAACTCAGGTGTATCATGATTGTCAGTAATAAAAGAAGAACAAGTATCACAAAATAAGCAAGTATAATATTACTGAAACTTAAAACAATGGACGGAATTTAGTTAGAACATTTAAACCACAAAAAAATTGTCACGTATCTAATGTGACTAGCTTGAAATCAGATTTAGGATCGATAGAAATAGAGGGAGAAAACTATATAAAAATCTCCAAAAACTAACAGTTGCCTTCAGTAACAAAAAAAACTCAACAGTGAGCTATAGCCCTTGTAGGGGATGAAATTTAGTTAAAAATAAAATCAAAACATGTCCAAACAAAAATTAACGCTGTAAAATAGTCATATGTTTAATAAATCATATTTTAAGAAACTAACCTCGAAGCAACACGAACATTATACTCCTTCCCAGGATGATAGAACTCTGCTAGTCCCCAGTCAATAAGCCGAAGTTTCCTCTGCTCGTGATCAATCATGACATTATGAGGTTTCACATCTCGATGCATGATACCTTGTGAGTGGCAATAATCCAATGCCTGCATGAAGGATACAAAATATCATATGAAAATCATGCCAGAGCAGAGACATAAACGTATAAAATATAATAAAAGTATCTCAAGCAAATCATATACAAAAAGGAAAAGCACATTCAGCCTGAAATAGATAGAGAGGAACGACGAGATTTAAGTTACAAAAAGGCCAGATACTAAAGAAGCAAGTTATTGGGATCAAGATACAGTTCTCAATTACTTTTGTTTCTGCCCAACCTAGTTCTATGAGGATTCCAGACAACTTGCAGCTGCTAGTCTTAATGAAGAGTTGAATGTATTCTAGCATTTCATGCTGGCATTAATTTTCTAGCAATGAACTAGAACTAATGACTTGGGGTCAATCTATGGCTCTCTTATTTCACCCTTTGATAATCTTTCCAGTTTCTCATCAAACCAAAAAAAGTAAAAACATGTTGCAAGATCATCAAATAAAGCCTTGAAGAGGATTACAAAAGAATTATGATCCAAATTAAAATAGGTAGGGCCCACTATATTCGAATAGGAAATGAGAAGTTCCCAACATAATAATTTAGGTGAACCATTTTAAGCCAATTAACATTCAAAGTAAATTTCCTTTTGATTGATCCATCTTGGTACAGAAGCAACTTTGAAATAATGCAAACAAGTTTGGTGGGCCCATGAAGAAAACGTTGCTAAAGGATTTTCTCCAGACCATGTGAGTGTGACAAGGAATACCAATGAGTACTCAACAAATCAGGAAAACCAAGGTGTATTTTGAAGATTGTCACAGCAAGATGAATGATGCCAGAATGAGATAGTGTAAGAAATCATATTGGTCAAGATGGATTGAGTAAATATTAAATAGTTTTTCGTGCCCATATAGTTGCATAAATCAATTAGATTGAGAGGTTTATTGGTTTAAGCTTGAATGAAAATTAGTTCAGTTTACACTGACAGAACATTTAAGGTCAAACAAATGCCACACGCATTGCCAAGTCTCCACCTAGTAAGTAATAACTAATAAGAAAATCTTCAAGAGGCTTACATATTTTCCTCATATTTCACAAGTTCACATAACTCGGCAAGCAGAACCAAGTGAGAAAGTAAAATCACAGGTAGAACCAACTAAGTATCTAAAAACAGAACCAAGAAAGAACTGCCACATTTATTGCCAACTTGAGCATGCAGCAGAAAGCAGGAAAGCTGCTTTCTGTCAGACGGCCAAAAAGACTCTAACAAATAGGTCATAAAAAATAACTACCTCTACAAATACGTCTTATTTTCATAGAACTAAACCATCACACACATCCAAAAAAAAAATCAAGGTCTTGTTCTCTCTTTTCCTTCTAGTATACAAGAAACATAGATTTCTTTTCAATCTAAAGAACAGCAAAATGAGATATCAAATGTCCAAGGCACAAAAGAATTCCAATTACTAACCTTTAGCAGTTCGTAGATATAATATCGAATATCGTAGTCCGACAGTGTTGGATAGAGCACTTTAAAGTCGGTATTATTCACATATTCAAAAACAAGGCTTGGTGTCTTTGATTGCTGATCTCTAACAATATCAAGCAACTTAATAATATTTGGCCCTCCACATAGATTCTGCAGTATTTTAATCTCCCGTCTTATCTGCATTCAAGGAAATACTAAGTTAGCATCTAAGCTGCTGCAAGATTTGACCAACGAAGAAGAAAAATCAGGAAAACAAAAAGGGATATGGAGTTAACTAAATTGATGTTTATATAAAGCCACCGCATAAAAATCAACATAGCCAGCACTGTTGATAAACGCAATGCTTCCACGCCAAATCATAACCAAATGAACACAGCAGCAAATGAAAGATTTCAAAATATCGCAAACAAACATCAATCACGTAATATCAACAGCCATGGAATTTGTATCTCTTAGCAATCAAAAAACAAGAAAAACAGCAAGTGAATCTCATAGAAAGCTACAGACAAATGCTTGAGAACAACTTCATACCTACACAGGAAAGGCACAACACTAGGCAAACAATTTTTAAGTAAAACAACATCAAAGTATCAAAAAGCATCCAACATGCGTTTCCAGATGATCTTACAACCGATACACAAAAAATGACAACCTACAAACAGACGGAATGGGTAAAGGTAACATCAAGTCAGTGCCTAACTGATCACAAATACCTTTAGCTCAGACCAATCATATATCAAGTGGCAAACATATGAGAAGGTAAGCATGTGGATGAAGAGTGGGAAAATAAATAAACCTCAATGCCGTTAAAAAGAGCTTTTAAGTTATTAGTTCAGAATCAATTCTAATAAAACCATGTCAAGCCACAAGATAACTGGAAAGAGATGATAAATAAAACAAAAGAGTCAGCATAGGTGCGTACACAAAAACTCTAAGAGAATTAACTTAGGCCCTGTTCTTTTCAACTTATTTTTCATTCAGTTGAGTTCAGTTCAGACTCATTAAGTTTCAGTTCAGTTCACATTGATTAATTTTCCATTAAGTTTTAGATAAGTTGCATTCTATTCATTCAATTTCAATAGATTTTTAATAAGAATAGAACTTATTAAATTTCAAATCATTTGAATATAAATTTAAGTTTCATTAATTTTACATTAAGTTTCAGCCAATAAGTTCCGTTCTGCCACCATTAAGTTTCAGTTCAGTTGGTAAGAATTTTTTTTTCTTTAAGAAGTAAAAAAACTGTAACAGTAAGAACAAGAAAGTCTAACTGAGGGTTCAGAAACTCATATCATCACATGGCACTTGAGAGGTAAACTCTAAGAATGCGACATGCAGCCGCAATAAGAAAAGAATTGATTTGTGCATATTAATTCACTATTTCTATAGAATCACTCAATTCAGTCAAGATTCAGGCACACATGGCATTCATCGAACAGACTTGAATCATTAAGACCAAGGATCTAAGTTATACCATCCATCTTGAATCAAGAATTCTATCAAAAAGAAGAGTTGGCGTACACTTGTTCATCAGTCGAGCTGAGCTACAAACTTTTTACTAAAAACATCAACTTGAGACTGGCCAGAACCATTCCACATTATTGGAACTTCGACCTCAAGCCAGGCTGACAAACCATTCCCAATCCCTTTAAACTGCCTATAAATATTTTTTCGTTGAAATTTTCGAGTGAAATAAATAACAACAAAAAAAGCAAGTTATGTAAAAATATATCCAGACTTACACACAATTACATTAATTACTTGAAATGTTTAATTTATAGTTGTAAATTAGAGTCCAATTTAAATGTTCAACAGGCCATAATATAAAAGCCTAAATTAAATATAACATAAAAATGTAATATAAACGAAATTGTTATTTGTCAGGCCGTGTAACAGCAAAAACAAGAAGCAAACTAGAGCTGTTTTTGCATTGATTTAAGAGAAGCTCTAACTACCAAACTAACATGTGAAGCAAAGCAAGGAATATGATTGTCTTGTACTCAATCTAAAGCACATTGAAGGGTTCAAAGAGAAGTTGGCCCTCACATATAGATCCCATATTCCCATGTTACTATTAAAGGTCTGGTACCAACACTACTATATATTTTCCAAAGAAAGAGATAATCATTGACAGACTATGATTATAAATGTGCTTATCCATTTTATAATAGTAAGAACTGCAAAATAAATAGCATCAGCTTACAGAAACAAAAGAACACTCCAACATCCAACAGGGCAGACCCAAGTCGAACACCCAGCCAGGGCAGTATATTTCCACAGCTCAAAATAACTAGACAAAATGAAAGGGATCCACTACAGACTACAGCTCACCTTCTTCTTCTTCACAGGTTTAAGAATCTTAATGATGCATTTCTCATTATCCGTACAATGGACGCCCTCAAAAACCTCACTGTACTTTCCTCTCCCCACCTTCCTCACCACCTCATAATCATCCTGCTCCCTGTAAACACAATCGATAGCACAAATCACAAAGTACCCAAACTAAGCGAACAACACACAAACAAGCGCAAATAACAGTAAACTCCACACAATCAAGCACGTCCACCCATTAAACAAGTTACAAATAAACTAATTGTCTATGACCAACTGAAGGAAATCAGCTCAATTAAGTAAGAAAAACCAACAGAGAAGAGAATTACCCCCACTGAACAGTATGCGATTCGTAATCCCAATACTCCTTAGGCCGAACAACATTGATGTCGGCGTAAACCCTAGCTTTGGAGGCGGCGCCAGGTCGCCGGATAGCCTTGCCGATCTTCTGCGACATCGCGTCGGTGGGATGGAGCCGGACGGGCGGTCGATCCTCCTGGCGCTGCCGCTGGCGAGATTGAGAGGCGGAGTAGGCCAATCGACGGAGGAGGACGGCGGAGGAAAGCAGCGGAGGCGGAAGGAGGAGGAAAGCGGAGGAGGAGGAGAAGAGAAAAAAGAGAGGATTAGGGTTGGCGATTGCGAATTTGAGAAGCAGAGGCCGAAAGGCCATTAAATCGATAAATTTTAGGGGAAAATTAAGCAAACCCCAACCAGAATCCGCCTTTCTTTAACTCGCATCTTTTCTTTTTTTTGCCCCTCTTTTCTGTCTCCTCCTTTTTCCCGGTTATTCCTACTATCAGATAACGCACACGACGTCGTTCAACTGTACACTTTTTAAATTAAACCGACAAAAAACGGACTATTTGGATTTTCTAAAGTTGAAAGGTTGTAAAGACATATTTTTGAATTAATTTTCACCATTCAGTCACTTTTGATGGTTAGAATTTTATTATATTGTAGATCTTACAAAGGCGTAAAGCAGAGTTCTGACTATTGATACTGTATATAATTAATGAATGAAATGGCCTAAACTTTACAATTTTGCCGAATCTTATCCCCAACTTTAGAGAAGTCTAGGTAGGTAATGTGTTTTGGCTCTCTTTTCCAATTGGTAGTCATATTTTATTTATTTTGTTTCTTGCATAAACTAGGATGTGTTGATCTAAACTAATTCTTTCCTTTTTATTGCTTTCTCAAAGTGTTCCTACATGTTTTAACTTTATTTATTTGGAGGTTCATCATGTAGCTTTTGGTATTATCAACCATTTAGCTTTTGGTGCGGCCTCTCTTTTGGCATAGACTACCACTGTATATATTTCGGTTGAGAAATGAAAACTTGTTCTTTTCACAAAACTGTTCTTTGCTTAGACAAATAGGCAAACCGATGTTTTCTCTATTTCCATCGTATTAAGCTTATACACTACCTTTCTTTTTTTTTCTATAGACATATACTATATACTATACCTTTCTGCAAACTAAGAGCCATAAGCATCTGCAATGGCTCTATTTCAAGCCTTTAATCCGAACATATCGAACTTAAACTAAAAGACTTCATCTTCAAATTCATACAACACGTTATTCGTTCTTGTATATAAGCTAATATGGGGATGCAGTCTAATGTAGTTAATACGTGGCACTCGGGTTTTTTGTGATAGGCAAATTTCCATCATAGGTACATTTCAGGACATCCGGCTTCCTCACTAGCCGAGGTCCAGCTGGCACCTTGCTCGTTTTCGGCCTAATATCCTGCACAATTCAATGTATGGTTCGACTTATGTTCTCTTAAACTAAATGACTAGCAACAACACTGAATGAAACTGAATTGAAAAGTACTTAAACTTATTGAATGAGCACTGAATTGAACTAAAGACCGTACAGTATTCATAGTCATAACTAACCTGGTCAAAAATAGCGGTGGGTATAGCCAAAGTCGCCAAAGCATTAGGAGCATCAACTATTCCCGAAATCCGTCCTTCACAGGGGCAGCAAGATAGCAAAAGATACATTTGTTCTTTGGAATACCCGAATTTCGAGAGGTAGTCAATGGCATTGAGCACCGCTCGCTTGTAAGCAACACTTGCATCAAGGAAATGTTGCCTTCCAGTTTCATCGACACTTATCCCCTCGAACACGAGCCACTCTGAGAATCTCGGCTCGACTGGGCCTATCTCGAAGATCGGGTTCACGTGGAGAGGAGTTGGCCCCATTGGTGTTAGGTACTCTTTCATTCCTCCCCTTATGATCTCACACCTAATGCCACAATCACAAAATTACATATGTTAAAATCTTTTATACCCAAATAAATCACTTACCCCTAAAATTATCTCATTTTGCCTATCATCCCCTTAAACTTTGGAAATGTTTTCGTTCCACCTTAAATTTGCTACGAAACAGCACATGTCAACTCTTGATTTAACTTTTCAAAGATGTCACTGGTGCAATTTTTTCAAATTCAACGTAAAACGGGAAAATTTCAAAGTTAGAAGGGCAGTAGGCAAAATGACGAAATTCAGGTGTGGAAAAATTGTTCTTTTATAATGGGGAGGAATCCATACTTGAGCTCTAGAAAGCCACTCATCTCTATTGCCCCACAGAATGAAATTTCGCCGTCGCCCTGAGAAAAGTGCATATCCCCGGTACTAAGATTCGCGCCTTCAACAAACACTGGAAGGTACACTTTAGAACCTCGACTGAGATTTTTTATGTCACAGTTTCCCCCATTTTCTCGCCCTGGAATCGTTCTTGCTGCCTCATTGGCAATCCTTTCCCATTCCGGGGTCCCCTTTTGGATCTACAAAACAATTTATTCATTATAAAGTTGTTTAATTTTTTTGTTGTTGGACAGTTCATATTGTTAGTTGTACCTTTCCAAGATGGCATCCTTTTGTTGATGGCAAGTTTGCTAGTGGTCTAGAATGCAAAACCTCGCAGAGTTTGAACGAGTTCAACCCGTTTTCTTCGACTTCTCGTTCTCTTTTGTTCCATATATTTAGGAGCTCCATTGATGGTGCAGTTCCAACTATACCGGGATGTGTCAAACCCGGGAATCGAACCCCTGACACGAACAACATGGCATTCATCAAACTGACACATAACCGAACTGAAAATTAACCGAATTGGATGAAAAATAAGTCGAATATAACGTGGACTAACCCGGAATGTGAGGAGAGTAGGCATAAATGCCTTCAAAGTACCAAATAGCTTTAGTTGCACAAGGAAAATGATCAGTCAAAAAGCCGCCGCCATTTTCCCTATCGAATGATGCAGTAAAGCCCCATTCGTCTCCGGGTAGAGGCCCCAAGTTGCAAATTTCCACTGCAAGAAGGTCCCCCGGCATTGCTGGAATTCCTTTTTCATCCACAACTCGGATGGGTCCGCTGAGGTAATGGACCTGCAATAGTCTCACACATTGATATGAATCTTACAATTCGATTTAATGTATCCGAAAATTGATTCGGTAAAAATCAAGAACATAATGATGCTCTCATGATGAATAACAATACAAAAATTTTTTGTTTACTTAGGATTATGTTTGTATAAGTTTTAAATTCAGAGTGGTTTGGTTAATGAAGTTCTCATTTCTAAACAAAAAATACGACAATATATCATGACAAACATTTTAGATGATCATTTTTCATGAATTAATCAACATGAATTTCCATTCGGTTAAAGATATTTAAATTCCAAAATGAACTAACTCTAGATACACTTAGTAACATGATCCAAAACAATAAATCATCCCATATATTTGACCAAATTATGTTCATTTTCTTACTTACAGTTGAGAGATCAATGGATTTAACGTCTTGGGCCGACTCGTCATCCTTGATGATGCCACCGGTCCAGTCAACCATCTCGACTCTAAAGAATTCCCCGTGTTTGACCTGAGCCACCGGGGGAATTTCGGGGTGCCAACGGTTATGAAGAGGTAGTTTTTGGTCCCATGGCTTGTTTTTAAGGTCTATCGGGACTACTAGTCTTGGAGTTGAAGGAGCCATAAAATGGTATAGCTCTAGTAATGAATGGTATAAGTGGTTGTTTTCTTATGTAAATGAAAGCATAGAAATCAATGAATTGAGGGAGTTGACTTGTAAGATTAGTATATGACAAGTGGGTGGGACAATTTTTCCACATGGTCCCTTTGTCTTGTGTGATTTGAACTTATTGATCACACTTTGTGACAAATGTGTCAAAGTAGGCTTATCATCAATTTATGCGGTGGCTAACACATAAGCACCATTGTATAGGAGTTTGAAAAGCTATAACTTTATTGGCCAATTCGATACAGAAGCATCCTACACTTACATATGATTGAGGAGTGAATTATACTTGATTTGGCTTATACATATGTCAGTATCTAATTGTGATTTCAACTTGTGATATAGTGGTCACACCCGGTATAGCAATTTCATACATTTGGTCTATAAAAAATGACAAAAAAGTGTCTTCTTTGTTAGAAATTAATTGCAAAATTTATAAAATATCTTAAATAATTATTTGATTTATTTATCCGTGAAAACTGCAATTGCAATATTCCTCCTTCCATTCCCGAATTCTAATCCTATAAAATTCCAACATTCTTCATCCATGAATCGGGTTTTTTTAATAAGCAAATGATTGAACTGAAAAAGTAAATAAATAAAAAACTAAAACAGAGCAAACAACCTAAACAAGCAACAACTCACAATTGAAGGATCAGCATGTTTGATGTCCTCAGCGGTGTCTGCCGGCGTAATTCCACCGCCGCTGAAGTCCACCATCTCAACCCGGAACAGCTCTCCGGCCACCACCTCTGCCGCTGCCGGTATTTCGGGGTGCCACCGGTTGTGGAGGGGAAACTTTTGATCCCATGGCTTCTTTTTCAAGTCTATAGGAAACACAACTCTCGCACCATATTGTTGAGCCATAGCTAACCTAAAGGTTCAAGTCTTCAACTAAGTTTGGAGTATAGAAGAAGTGTGGTATTTGAACAACAAAAAAAGAAAGGGTATAGCTCTAGCAATAAATGGTATAAATGGCTGTTTTGTTAAGTAAATGAAAGTATAGAAATCAATGAAGTGAGGGAGTTGAATTGTATGATTAGTAAATGACAAGTGGGTGCGACAATTTTTCCACATGGTCCCTTTGTCTTGTGTGATTTACACTTATTGATCACACTTTGTGACAAATGTGTCAAAGTAGGCTTATCATCAATTTATGCGGTGGCTAACACATAAGCACCATTGTATAGGAGTTTGGAAAATTATAAATTTATCGAAGGCAGTTCGGCGTAGGAAGGATCTTATACTTATACATAATTTAGAAAAGTTGTGTATTAAGAAATGAATTACACTTATGCACATTTCAGTTTATGATTTTGTGATTTAAACTCGTGACATATTGGTCACACTAGATATAGCAGTTTTATATGTTTGGTCTAAAAATTAAAAAGGCAAAAGTGTCTTCCTTGTTAAGAATTGATTACAAAAAATTTATGAAATATCCTAGATGATTATTTGATTTATTAGGATTAACTTTACATATTTGAATTTGAAATAATATATTTTAATTAGCATATTCGATATGGAATTGATTCTAGGGATTAAAGCTCATTAATTAAGTTTGTCCATAAAAACTATTCCCTCTTATTGAAAAATTCCAACATTCTTCATCCATGAAGTGTAGCATTGCACTATGTAATTTATTAGCTTTTTATTTTCTAATTATTACTTATTTGGTCATTGCAGGCTAAGTGTTATACAATATCATTTACAAACGTGATCTAGTAGATTTCATAACACATTGACCATAAAGATAGCATGTATACTATAACAGTAGACACGCAAGAGCAAAAAATTGGGTTTTTTTTAGCAATGATTGAACAGAAAAAGTATACATAGAAAATCAGAACAGAAAAAACAACATAAACAAGCTACAACTCACAATAGAAGGGTCAGCATGTTTAATGTCCTCAGCGATGTTTTCCGGCGTAATTCCACCACTGCTGAAGTCGACCATCCAAACCATAAACAATTCCCCGGCCACCACCTCTGCTTCCGGCGGTATTTCGGGGTGCCACCGGCTGTGGAGGGGAAACTTTTGGTCCCATGGCTTCTTTTTTAAGTCTATGGGAAACACAACTCTCGCACCATATTGTTGAGCCATGGCTGGCCCAAAGGTTCAATTCTTCAAATAAGTTGAGAGGATAGAAAAGGTTTGGTATTTTATAACTCTACCTTTTCTTCAACTTGTTTTCCATTTATTTCAATCCAGTTCTATTCAATTCATTTTAGTTGTTATTCGATAACTTTCAATTCAATTCAATACTTATTCGTTAAGCTTCGGATCAATTCAGTTCCATTCGGTTCATTTCAGTTCAGCCATTGGTCATTCAGTCCAGAAGACAGAGCCTTCGAAGGTGACAAATTGGATTAACTTAGTGCTAGTGTAGCTAACTTCATTTTCAACTGCCATGACTGGACCACGGTCCATTTTCTCGTGTCTCGGATTAAGTTGCCAGAAAAGCCTCTTTTGGGAAACGACAGATTTAGGTTTTGAGAAAACGATGTCAAATTGGGGAATTTTTATATGGTACTGAGTTCTTAAAAGTATCCATACATCCAATGGTTCTCATGAATTGAGGACCCACACTCTTTTTATTTGTTCGTAAGTTAATATTATCCAAAAAGATGTGAGTCATTGGATATTTGAGTACTCTTAAGAACCCGGTACGTATATAAAATCCCGTCAAATTGGCCCAAAGACAGTTTATCATTCAAACTGTGGAAATTATTAGTAATCTATAGGGTCTCTATAGTATTTTTAGTTTAAACAAAAACATTCTTCAAATGTTATTTCTGAACAAGTTATCAATTGGGCATATAAGTTGCCATGTAGTTGCGCTTTTTGTTTTTTACTAAAATATGCATTAAATTCACTCAAAGCTTAGGGAAAGGATTGATGCAGAAAAATGCTTGATTTCTCTGGGTGTTTGCAATTTTTATAAAATTAGAACTTACAAACATATTTTTCTACATATTTCAACTGAAACGTTACTTGTATAACCTTTTCAATTTGTAATCTACTGTAGTCTTTAGATGTTAACCAATAATGGAAGAATTTTGTTAACTATTAATAGACAAACAAAAAGACTTAATATATCTTGACTCTTTAAATTTATTTCAAATTAACACCGGCTTCCTTAATTTTAAATAGTTATTCCAACCCTTAATTTTTTTT
>CAOJBJ011468745.1:0-10225 GCA_948291685.1 Euphorbia celastroides | reverse complement strand
TACTAACTGCTGTTCTGAGGGTGCGTTAGGAATCAGCATTTTTAGAGGAATTAAATTCAATTCATTTTAAGCATGAAACTCACAAATCTTTGCCATAATATGAACTAAATTGAACTGAATTCCTTTCAAAATTGGGATTTTTTTATATTAACAATCACTAAAGTAATAAATAAATAATTTTTCAATTTAGTAATGTTGAGTTTAGTTCTATCAATGACTATTCACCTGAAAAGAACAAATTCTAAAAATTTATTTTAAATAAATTTAAAGAGCGAGATACTTTTAGAAAAAGTTCAAAAAGGTGAAAAGAACATGCCAAAAGAAGACCTACACATCAAGCAAGCAAGTAAAGCTCGAAGGAAACTCCCTTTTCTCCTCTGGCAACATATCGGGAGCCGCATCAAAGTATTCTAATGAGGTCAAAGAAAGAGCGAGTCCTTCTCTATAGCAACCAAGCTCAGTGCAATCTTTTACTACAGCAGCCGTTGGCTGCTATAAGTGACGCCACACGTGCTCTTTGTCTCCACAACCCGGTTAACGGCCATGCTAAAAGCCTTTGGAGAAGGGCTCAGGCTTATGACATGCTCGGGTTGGCTAAAGAGAGTCTATTAGATGCCCTTTTGTTCATTAATGAGTGCTCTCAGTCGAACGATCCGGACCTTTGTTTGAGGCAAAATAAGGCCCCGGATTATGCGGAGCGCCTTGTGAAAAAGCAGATGAGGGCAGCTTGGTTGTTTAGAGAGGCGGCAATCAAACATGGAGGGGGCGAGGGGGAGGGCGAGTTGTATGGGCAAGAGAGCGATGACTCGGAGTGGGAGACGGCGAGTGAAAGTGATATAGGGAATGATGGGAGAGATGAAATGGGGGATGAAGATGAGGACGATGATGAGGGTGAATGGAAGAAAGATAAAGGCGAAAAGCCTTCACTTAAAGGTACTTCTTGACTTTTTTCTTAATTGAATTATATTGAAATATTAAGCTCATATAGGCTATCCCAAGACTAGATTTTTAATGTTTAACAACATGAACAGGTTTTAATGGTGAACCTTAATGGATGATAATGAATTATGGGTGATATTAATATGAAGGAAATTTAACATTTTTTACGTGTGCACGGGATGTTTATGCAATTGCTTCATAGTTAGGGGCTGTTGGGGATTGCTTTGCTAATTGCTGCCCTCACAAACGTTTCCTAGAACAATAGATTTTGGTTTTGGACGATACATTTTGCCGCTTCATGGTAATTCATTAGGAATTGATTGATATTGCTTTCCCGAAAAATGTGATGCTTCATGAATGATTAAAAATGGAGTTTTTTGGGGCAATAGAATGGGAAATCAATATTAAACTGTTTCTCTTAGAACATTGCATTGCCTGCACAAAGTGGAAATCGCAATTAAAACTGCATGAATTCTTTGTACATGAATAAAAATCAACAATTCTATGCCTTAAAGAGAATTTGCTGAATTTCTTAAGTTCTACTGTTTATTTGGTACAAACATAAAGCATGGATACAATGTGCAGCTTGCGGAAGACGACTCATGAATATAAATGAGACATGAAGGTGTTGAGCTCGGAAAAAGAACTTCATAATGTTCATTTTTCGCAGGAAATAGAGATTGTTAAAAATATGCAATCCCCCAATAAATCATGTTTGGAAAGGTATTGGACTGGTCTACTTTAGTTATTGTTGGTTCAATTTTTGTTGCCACAGTTTTTTTTGTGTTGAAATCAACTGTAGAAAATGAAAGGGAAGTTTGTTGTTTTGTGTGTGTAGAGAAGAAGAGGATGTGAAGATTATTTTGGTTGTTTGTTTGAAAAAGACAGGTTCTCGTGTGTATATATATATGAACAGAGAAACTCTGTTGTGTGATTGAGCTCTCAAAGTGGTATAAATTGTTCATCAAAGTTTGTGAGATGTATATAGGTCTGTCAAAGTGAAGGCCAGAAGCTACTTTTTTTGTTTGTTTTCTAATTTGGTGTTTCATCATTGGCAGGGATTAGTTTGGGATTGTTTTTTGAGGCGGTTTTGACCCTTAATACTAATTGATTTGGCTAAGTTCCGTATTGTTTTTATAAGGCCAAATTTGGCTGCGTGAAAAAAGTTAGTGGAGCTTTTTGGTACAAGTTTCTGGGGAAACAATCTCAAATTTTGCTAAAGGGTTGGATAGGTTCGTTATGATGTGGTGCTTCATCTTTCTTGAACTGTTCTATTAACCAATTATAAATCCTATGATGGAGTGGCTGATTTGTGAAGCATTTCTATCAACCTGTTGAGTCAGCCATATATTATACATATTTGAATAGAGAATTTCGGTATAATATGTTGAATCTACGGGTTGCTTACAATGGACCGAGTTTTTGAAACCATATTCTAATCCAAAGGTTGAAACAATGCGGTCTTGAGATGTGTTGGGCGCCGAGCGAAAATTAAAAGGGAAATTGTACTATACACTCTTTTACAAAATATTGTTACTTTTACAGAAAATCTCCTACTTATTTATACTTATGTCACATTCGATTTTTTATTTATGCATTTACTCCTTTTTTGTCCTTTTCTGCATTTCTCCTCTTTCCATGCGTGTCTTTCCCAGATATCACTATTAACCTTTTCTCTCTTAATTAATTCAAATTTTTTAATCTTAAAATCGACATATCTTTCAAACTGTTGATTTTTTTTGCTCGATTCTTTAGAATTTGTTTGTTTTATTTTTATCTTTAAAATAAGATCCATGTTGACATAATTTTAACGAAAAAAATTCAAATTATAGAAATTTCCTATAATGATCTGTAATGTTGTAAAATTTTCTAAAAGTTATAGAATATCTCTATAATGTCATATGATGTCATATATAGGTTTACAAATGATATTATTGATCATTACAAGTTTACAAAATAACATTATAGGTCATTATAGTTTTATAAATTGGCATTATAGACATTATAGGCTTACAAAATGACATTATAAATCAATATAAGTTTACTAAATGAAATTATAGATCATTATAAGTTTACAAAATGACATTACAGATCATTATAGTTTCGATTATTATAGATCATTATAGGTATATAAAATGACATTATAGATCATTATAGGTTTACAAAATGACATTATAGATCATTATAAGTTTACAAAATGACATTATAGATCATTATAGGTATACAAAATGACATTATAGATCATTATAGAACATTTTTGATGCATTTTGCACAACCAAAATTAATGATTGTAATGCCATTAATGGAGCTTGTGCAATAATCAATCTCCAAATTCACCTATTCTTCGTGGGCATGAAATCTGGAAGCAACTTTAAGGTCAACATATGAAAAGAAGTACCATGAACCATAAATGGATGATTGCTAAGAATTTCCTCATCGGATTTTATCCAAACCCTTGTACGACAGCTCATAGTTTTTGTACCAAAACCAGCTCTCCTTCGAAATTTCTGCCGGTGGATTGTTGCGGTGTTGTTGATTTTGGTCATCTTTGCTTTTGTTTCCTCCTCCTAATGAGAATAAACCTGCCATTGCTCTTGCTTTAAACTTGTCCTGCTCGTCAACTCAAAGAGAAAATCCATATCAAATTAGGGATCGAATTTGAAGGTCGGATCATATGAGCTTGTGGAATTGAATTCTTCTAGTTAAAATCGATTCAATTCTTGGTGTCTCAGTTTCTGCTTTCTAAACCAAAAGGAGGCAAGTTGAAATCGGAATTAAAAGCAATTGGGCGAGTAAATTGAAGCCGGTTAAGCAAGTTCTCTGCAACTTTAATTCATTGTAGTTATTTTCTTGGTTGATGAAGGAAGAGAGATGGACAATTTATAGATTAATTGTAGAAACAAAATTACAGCTGCCCATTTCTGAAGAATTTATTAGTGATCGAGCCAATCGGAATGGCTAACGAGAGAACGTGGTCGTTGAAGTGGCGGAGACAGAGTGGAATTCAGACGAAGGAGAAGAAGGGGTTGCGATGGTTCTCCGGCGAGTGCTTATGCGGGCTGGCCAAGTCGGTTACAAGAGAGTGGAGGAATTGAGAAATGTTTTCTGTAAATAAGCATAAAAGCAAAACTAAAAAGTTAAATGGTAGTGTTGGGGATAATTTTAGACCCATTTTATTGACATTTAGTTGTTTATCTCTTCATCTAAAAAAACAAAATAAACCTAACTTTACATGATTTCTCCTCATTTTACGTGATTTTTTCCATCCTTCTTCAACACGAACGAAACCTTCTGATCCCCCACAAATCTGATCATTTCAACTCGATTTGAGAGTGTTTGAACCGATTTTTAAGTACAAAAAAAAAAACAAGCAATAATCAACGATTTCAGCTGTGCATCGAAGAATTAATGAATGAAGAGTTCTCTTCATCCGTCAACTCGACTTCTCTGTCCTTTCCTTTAGCTCTGGTGTCTTCTTTTAACCGTCTTCATCAATTTCGCTTTTCGCTGTTGATTTCATACCTGTCAGTCTTAATTCGCTTTTCGCTGTTGGTTTCAGTTGTGCATTGAAGAATCTAAGATTAAAGAGTTGTCTTCGTTGTTCAAGATTCTGCGATTTCAACAATCTGAGGTTCATTCATCTATTTTTTGCTTGTATTGTGGTTTCACGTGTTCTCCTGGCTCAGCTATTTGTTCTTATCTACAGTAGAGGTCGGTGTTCTTTTTTTTCGCACTTCTTCTTTTGATTCGAATTGTTGACGTATTCTAATGATTAATTTGGTTGGTAAAGAGAAGGCTAGAGAAGAGAGGTTTCTGCAAATTAATGGTTTCTCACTTGCACTTAAGGTGTTTGATGTATTGATTCAATAAGATAAGATAAGATACTTGGTTGAAATTTTATTTGAATAGCTAACTAGTTTGTATAGGCAGAGATTCTGCTACATTTTGTTGGTTAATGTAACAAAAATGCATTTGAGTTATTATAAGATTGTTTGACATCCTACTCTTGTGTGCTTATGACGAAGGTGCTTGTGTGATGTGTTGAGGATAACTGAGTTATTCTAGGCCAAAACGAACTGAAATAAGATTGATTGACATCCTACTCTTCCAAATATGTGAAATGTTGAGAATCAACTTAACAAGAGATCAAGCAATAAAATAAAAAATCAACAAGGAAATCAGAAAACAAGCAACAAAGCAAAGAACAAATCAACCAAATTGAATATACAAACATACCTGAATATATCTGATCGCACAAAAAGAGAAAGTCGAACTAAAAACTGATGGAATAAAAAGTGAAAAATGATGAAATCAATAATAAAATCAAAATAGATAAGCTTGAGAGAATGAAAAAGAAATGAAGAGAGTTTGATTTAAGATAAAAATTGATGGAAACGAGAACATGAAAAACATAAACAAAATGAAAAATAGAAGATATAGCAGATGAAATTGAAAAGGAAATTATACCTAAACTAATCGAAATTGCAATGACAAAAACACAAGAGCACCAACAGTAAAAACGATGAAAGTATTGACAAATTTGGTCCATAAAAGTCTAAACCCAAACTTTTTTTTTTTGAAATTTCAATCTATTTTACTATAATTGTAAAATTTAATAGGAAAAACAGTTACGTTAATAAGTTGGCCAAAAGTTTAGAGCTGTTCAATTTGGAAGTCTAACAAAAGCTAATACCATTATTAAAATTTACATGACCATGGTTGTTTGAATATAATTTTAAAGGCTTTGATGTAATAAAATGGTCAGCTTTTAATAAAGTGCCTTGAGTGACTTTCTGATAGTCAGAGGAAAACAAAATCTGAGAAAAAAATTGCTCTTTTATCCTTAAAATACCCTATTGCTGACATGCTATTCTTCAACAATATGCGGTCAATCATTACAATATATTCGCTCAATGTGTAAACAATTTTCATAAAAGAAAATTTTATTACAAATTCAAATGATGTTCTACCATGATTAAACATGTAGGGCTGAAAGTAATAAAAAAAAGTTTATCCCTAATACATCAAAACTACCTTAACTAAGTATTAATTAGCAAATATCACCCTCAACATAAAAAGATTTGTATTTTGCTCTCAACTTATGTCAAGTGTTAATTTTTGTTGGTTTGATTATTCAAAGATTATTTTAAAAAATAAATTTTCTTCCTCTAATCAAGGAATAAACTAATATACTTTTACTAAGCTCAAGGGATAACTGGAAACTTAGTAAATTTGGAGTGTCATATGTTTTATGTATGCCAAGTAAAGTTGATTTTGATGTGTACCAAATATTTACGCTCAAAAGTCCTCTTATTTTGGTCAAATGTCACTTTTTAACTTTTGAATTTTGTTTTTAGCTCAATAACCAATTAATTTTAACAATCTTTCATTCCCGTTTTCTTTTGTTCACCCACCCAAAACCTTCCCGCCGATCAAACCGGCGCCGCCGACAGAAGCTCCCGCCCCATTGCCGCCAACCAACCCGCCCCGCCTCCTCGCCACCGACCACTAGATTCAAAGAACTCGTCGGAAAAGTTCTCCGGGAACCCCTAATTCGGCGATAAATCGCTAGATCTCGACAATCGCCACCATATCACACTGTTTGCCGCCAGATTTTGCAGTTCGCTGCCTTCGTCAGTCCCAATTTCAGATCCTGCCGCCGCCGTCGTCTCCTGCTCCCTCAGATCCCACCGCCGTGCCTGCTCCTTCTATTGCCGTATCTCAGATTCGAAGCCATTTGTGGCCGTATACACTTGATTTGTGTTTTAAGTTGTGTTTTTGTTCTTTTGGCCGAAAAACAGAACGGTTGGAATTTCCTAGTGAGATTCCGGCGAGATCTAGCTGAAAATTGGGGTTTCTCGCTTCGTGTTTTACCGGCAAAAATTCGGTCACGCCGTCGTCGGTTCTGAAATTTTTCTTTAGATTTGTTTATAGAGTTGTTCAGATCTCGGTAAAGAAGATAACAAAAAGAAAGAGGAGAATTTGTGAAAGTTTCAGGTCGTTTTTTCAGCATTAATGGCGGCTTTACCTGGAAGTTGCGTCGTTACTATTCGTTAAATTTCTTTTTGGATCAGATTTTTCAATTTGCATTTTAACTTTGATAATTGTTTTCTACGTGGATGAAAGTGTGCCAATGATTCAGTGTGATTGAGTGGAAAGATTCTATTTCAAATTAATTGCTCCTTCCACCAATATTCGTTTTTAGCCTCACTTTTACTTCCTTTCATAATTTTAATGATCCAGCTTGTATTTGTATATTTTGTCAAACTTTATTTATGTTTACAATTAAGGGAATATAGCTTTGACGCTTTATTTAATATATGCACTCTATTCATTTAATATCGTGTGTTATATAAAGGCCACTTGATATTTCGAGACTAGGTTCCTTTTTATAAAGGCCATGATGTTCCATAATTTCATTTTGTAAACCTATAATGTTCTATAATGTCTCATAATTTCATTTTATGAACATATAATGATCTATAATTTCATGATGTAAACTCATAATGATATATAATGTCATTTTGTAAACCTATAATGATCTATAATTTAATTTTACGAACCTATAAACGTTCTATCCTATAATGATCTATAATATCATTTTGTAAACTTACAATGATTTATAATGTCAATTTATAAACCTATAATGACCTATGATGTCATTTTGTGAACCTATAATGATCTATAATTTCATTTTGTGAACCTATAATGATCTATAATTTCATTTTGTAAATCTATAATGATTTGTAGCGATCCATAATGTCAATCTATAAACCTATAATGATTTATAATGTTATTTCGTAAACCTATAATGATCTATAATGTCATTTTGTAAACCTATACGATATTATACCAAATTATAGGCAAATTATGTAACATTATAGGAAATTTCAATAACATTGTAGAAAAAATTACGATATTATAGATCGTTTTACGAAAATTCTATAATTCGGAATTTTTTTTCCGTAAAAAGTATATCAACATGGATCTTGTTTTAAAGATAAAAAATAAAACCAACAAAATATTCTAAAGAACCGAGTCCAAAAATTCAACGGTTTGAGAGTTTTGAAAATGCAAATTAATTAGGAAAGAGAAGGCTGATAGTGACATTTTGGGGAGTGAGAAGGATGAGGAGCATGGAAGGAGGGAGGAGACAGAAAAGGAAAAAAAAGTAGTAAAAGCATAAATAAAAAGTTGAAAAATGACATATGCTTAAATAAGTGGGAATGTTATGTAAAAGTAGAAATACTTTTAAAAAGAGAGTATCTCATACAATTTCTCATTTTTTTATATATTTGTATGAAAAGTTAGACATAGACCTTAGATTGGGCCTGTTTTGAGGTTTTTTTGTGATCTTCCCGTCATCTAACTTCTTCAAACAATCCCACGAAAAGCAATTTCGGGTAGGTCTTATGAACTCGGGGCCACAACTAGGTCTAAAGGTTTTGCTAATGAATTTTCAATAGATTTTATGTATTCAATGAAACTGAATGCTTGACAAATATTAAATAAGTAGGAGATACAGAAAATAATCTAGTTCAACCTGAAATGGTGTCTTATTATGGGTCTGTTTAGCATTACTGTTAAAGCTGTTGTCCCTAAAAGTTGGTATCACAAACTTTTCATACAATATCATTTTTTCGATTTTGACGGTGCATCTTGATCATTTATACCAAAAAGTTGAGAACTGTCAAAAAAAATTTCCCAAAACTATAATCAGTTACTTTTAGAAAAAGCTTCAAAATATAACTTTTAGGGAAAGCAGAGCCAAACAGATATTATGTGTACAACACTTAAAATTTGTCTATGATTTTTTTCATTTCAGCTTTTTTATTGATTTTTTCTTTTATCAAAAAATTAATGTGAAATAAAGAGAACACAGCAATACACAAAGGTCGGAAACAACTAACTCCAATTTCAACAGTTGAAAAGGCAAGTTGCTTGGCTTTGCGGCGGCATATTGTCACCATAGTGTCATCATGTTGAAAACCGTGCTTAACAATAGTCGTATATTTCCTGTTATTTTATTTGTTTTACAATATGATCAGCTAACAAACATTTCTATAAAAAAAATTAAAAAAGCCATGTTAGTCAATTCATAAAACAAATTAAGTAGACTCGGCCGTTTTTTATTTTTGTGGGTAAGTTTACGGTTATTTTTTGAGTTTAGAGATATTTTGTTGGCACAAATTATTAATTTAGTCATAGTTAATGTTATGGCAACTTACATAATTAGATTAAATTTAACAATTAATTTGGTAAAATTGTTCAATGAAACAAACATAAATCATAAAAGAATTAAGCAGTTAAACTAATAACACCGAACATTTAAAAATAAACTGATTACATTGTAGATATTAATCATTATATATGTTTTACATGCACTTTACATATGTTTTTCCTATTCATTACATACACTTTCATAAAAAAACCCATCTTATTATACATTCATTACAAATCTATATACATATCCATTACATATGGATTACACATTCATTACATGATCATTACATATTTAAGACTTAATGTCTTATTTGAACCCTCAACTAATTTCTACAAGGCAACCTTTTCAAGTCACCGATAGGCGTGAAGTATTAAAAGGTGGACGCTACTTCACCATTGCACCCTAGCGCCTGTGACATACTCTCCGGCCACATCATGAGTTGACTTTTTCAACCACTCAATAAATGCCATGTGTCTTTTTTAAAAATAAATAATGATAATTAGAATAAAAGGGGTAAAAGAACTCACCTTTTCATCACTGCCATTTTCATCCGCGACCACCCACGCCGAGAACTTCGCCGTCGCCGGGAAACCCCACACCCTCCTGAAAATCTTGGTCGCCGGAAAAACCCACACCGTCGGACCCTAAATTCCCGATGAGGACGAGCTGGCTAAAACAAAACCCTAATTTCCCCAATTTCATCGACCCCCGACAAACCACCGGATCCAGATCTACAACATGGAATCTGAGGACAAGAAGAACGGCGTGTAAAGCTCCAACTAGTGAAAATTGAGGAGCCGAAAGCAAGTAATCATTCTCCGACGAGGAGCGACGGTGGCAGAAACAAAAATGAAAACCAAACTTCGACGGCGTCAAGCGCTTCTCCCGCCTCTCCTGGCCCGACACAAAAATCAAACCAACTGAAGATTTTGTTTGGTGCTCCCTGTGTTTTTTTCCCGTCACTCTCCTTCCCTGAAAAACCAATGATTTTCAATAGATTTGATTTTGGGTTGTCTATTTTGGGTTGCCGGATTTTTTGGGTTGATCTGTTGAAATTTTTTT
>CAOJBJ011468454.1:0-10166 GCA_948291685.1 Euphorbia celastroides | reverse complement strand
AAAGTTTCTCGAAAATAGAGGCATACGTGCGGAATACACTATGCCTGGTACACCATAACAAAATGGTGTATCGGAAAGGCGGAATGGCACTCTTTTGGATATGGTTAGGAGTATGCTAAGTTATAGCACTGTACCTTTATCATTGTGGATGTATGCATTAAAGACAACCGTGTATTTGCTTAACCGAGTTCCAAGTAAAGCAATTCCTAAAACACATTATGAATTATTGACGGGATGAAAACCGAGTTTAAGGCATTTACATGTTTGAGGTTTCCCAACAGAGATTAGGGTATACAACCCACATGAAAAGAAACTAGATGCAAGAACCAGTAGCAGTTATTTCATCGGTCATCCAGAAAAGTGTAACGGGTACATATTCTATCATAACATGAGAATAGTTGAGTCTGGAAATGCTCGGTTCATTGAAAATGGTGTATTTAATGGGAGTGGTGAACCATACAAGGTGGATGTTCGATGATGGGACACCCGATGATATTCCCGTCCCGAGATGATGATTGGGCGTGCGGGGGTGGGGGGTGTTGGATATTCCACATTGCTTGGCTTAGAGCATGAATGCTCCTTATATTGATGAAACAACCATAACCCCTAAAGGTGCTTTTTGGGGTTACACATGGGTGTTTAACATGGTATCAGAGCCATGGACAATTGTTGGGTCAACCCTATGATGGGCCCATGATGGGACACCCGATGATATTCCCGCCCTGAGATGATGATTGGGCGTGCGGGGGGTGTGTTGGATATCCCAAATTGCTTGGCTTAGAGCATGAATGCTCCTTATATTGATGAAATAACCCTAACCCCTCAAGGTGCCTTTTGAGGTTACACATGAGTGTTTAACATTCGAGAGATTCAAATAGGAAACAAACAACCTATTGAAAGTGTGTCTCCTACAGTTGTTGTTCCAATTGTTATACCAAAGTACAACAATGTAATACAACAAACAAACATTCCAAACCCATCTAGTGAAAATGTTAATGAAGCGAATGACAATGAACAAGTTGAAAATGAACAAGTAGTAACACAAGAAGAAGAAGAAGCATTAAGGAGGTCTTCGAGACCAAAGAGATCAACTATTTCAAATGATTATATGGTTTACTCACTTGAACATGAATGTGACTTGAGCATTGATAAGGATACAATCTCTTTCAAGAAAGCCATGAATTGTAGCAATTATGAAAAGTGGGTTAATGCTATGAAAGAAGAGATGAAATCAATGGATGAGAATGATGTCTGGGATTTTGTTGAGTTGCCTAAAGGAGTGAAATAAGTTGGTTGTAAATGGATATTTAAAACCAAGCGTGACTCTAAGGGTAACATCGAAAGGTATAAAGCCAGACTAGTTGCCAAAAGTACTCAAAAGGATGGCATTGACTACAAAGAGACTTTCTCTCCCGTTTCAAAGAACGACTCTTTGAGAATTGTCATGGCTTTGGTGGCTCATTATGATTTTGATCTTCACCAAATGGATGTAAAGACTGCCTTTCGTAATGGTGACAAAGAGGAAGAAGAGTATAGGGATCAACCTGAACGTTTTTCAACCACAAGAAAAGGAAATTTGGTATGTAAGTTAAAGAAGTCAATATATGGACTAAAACAAGCTTCTCGACAATGGTATCTAAAGTTTAATAATACCACATTGTCATATGGATTTGTAGAGAACACTGCGGTGTATCTATATGAAGATCAGTGAGAGTAAGTATGTTATTCTAGTCTTATATGTTGATGATATTCTGCTTGCTGCGAATGACATTGGTTTACTACTTGATGTGAAGAAGTTTCTTTCTAACAACTTTGAAATGAAAGATATGGGCGAGACATCCTATGTGATTGAAATAGAAATATTCCGTAATAGATCACTAGGATGGTTGGGATTATCTCAAAGAGCTCATATTGAAAAAGTATTAGAAAGATTTAAAATGGAAAAGTGTTCAGCAGGAGTGGTTCCAATTCAGAAGGGACATAAGTTTAGTCTCATGTAATGTCCTAAAAATGAATTGGAACGAAAAGAGATGGATACTATTCCTTATGCATCAATAGTTGGGAGCCTAATGTATGCCATGACATGTACAAGACCTGATATTAGTTTTGCTGTCGGAATGTTGGGACGTTATCAAAGTAATCCCGAATTGGATCATTGGAAGGCAGCAAAGAAGGTACTCAGATATTTACAAGGCACTAAGGATCACATACTCACATATAAAAAGTCAAGCAACCTTGAAGTAGTCGGTTACTCGGATTCAAACTATGCTGGATGCGTAGATTCAAGAAAGTCTACATTCGGTTATATGTTTTTGATGCCGGGAGGTGCAATTTCATGGAGAAGCGGAAAAGAAACCGTTATTGCTACTTCTACAATGGAAGCTGAGTTTGTAGCATGCTTTGAGGCTATTGTTCAAGCTTTGTGGCTGCGAAATTTTATCTCGGGTCTTAGTATTGTTGACAACATATCTAAACCATTGAGAATTTATTGTGATAATTCTGCGGTTGTCTTATTCTCAAAGAATGATTGATACTCCAAGGGTGCAAAGAACATGGATTTAAAATACCTATCAATGAAAGAAGAAGTGCAAAATAAAAGGGTGTCGATTGAACATATAGGTACAAACCTTATGGTAGCGGATCCGTTAACTAAGGTGTTACCACCCAAAATTTTCATTGGCCATGTAAAAAATATGAGTGTTATAAATAAGTCCTTGTTAGCATGATGTTAAAGCTTGTATATGTATACATTATGGTTAAGTTTGCTCAAATCAAAGTTATGACATTTTGAATTCAATAAAAGTTATGTTTAGCTTATTTATTTGTCATTTGTATTGAATTTTGTACAAGTATGGTTTTAATGACGTTTGGTGATTGCAATTTTCATCATTAACATTATTTGGAAGTTGAAATAATTATGTGGTATATGGAAGGAATCTAGTTGATTTATAACATGTGACCGCTATAATCCTATTATTTTGATTTCGATTATAGATTTTATGGAAAATTCGAATTATTAATGAACTCATGAACCAAGTGGAAGATTGTTAGATTATTTTGATAATCTATATGGTTCATGAGATTAAAAGATCCATTTAAATAAAATAGTTCAATGTGATGATGGTTGGGTTTAAAAGAATTAAACCGGATCGGGTGAACCATTGAATTTTAAACCGTTTCAACTTGTTTAACCCTTCTCTTATCCTAATCTAACTGTTAAAAGAGAAGTTACAGATAAAGAGGAAAACTGACGTTTTTATCTTTACAAAAAAGGAACCGACGTTTTCTTGAAGTGGCACAACTTCTATATAGTTCTTCTTTTCTCTGTAAAATCAAGGCTCTCTCAATCATCAGAGAAAGCATAATCGATTCAAGGGACAAGATGAACAAATCTTCTCGGTTTCAATGGATCAAGGTACGCTTCCGTTTACTGTCTTTTTATAGTGTTGTTAATCAATTTTCTAGAACAAATTGTTTCTAAGGTTTGTCAAAATCCTGTAAGTTTCCGGCATTCCTGAACTTTTAATAGTTTCTCTCGCCTCCCTAAACTTTCAAAAACGTCTCTCACCCACTTGGATATGACGTGTCAATTTTTTATTGGATGAAATGTTTGAAAAGTCAAACCAGTTAGAAGTTGACATGTGGCATCTAAGGGGTAAGAGAAACTTTTGAAAGTTTTTTAAGGGGACGAGAGAAACTTTTAGAAAGTTCAGGAGGACGAGAGAAACTTTTGAAAGTTCAGGGGTACCGGACAAAAAAGTGAACAAGTTCAGGGGGGTCCTAATGGATTTAGCGTCGTTACTATTGGCAGAATCATTTTAAGCTATTAAGTAGTTGGTTTACACTATTTTTTACTTAATAGTTGAATTAGCTAAAGCTATTGTTTGATATAAACAAAATGATTTTTTATATACACGTTTATACCAAAGCCGAGCAAAAATTTGAAACTTTTCAAGTAAACTCACAGCCTTCACAAAAAAAAATAGTAAAAACTCTGAAAATGTATCAATAAAATTCCTCAAGGACTCAAAAACTAAAATTAATAGAAAAATTGCTATTATTTCATTCTAAAAAAAAATTCATAAATAAGCAATCATGTTATTGTTATATATAATAGTATATTCTTGAAATGCAACAAACAATGCTGCTAAAAACAACTTCCTTCTCATGTGCATTAAAATTAACCATTCTCTTGCTAATCAAGATTAATTTTAATGATTTAATGTATACTCCTTTTATTTTTAGAACGCAATGATTATTGCATATTCTCCCAAAAATTTTCAACATAAAAAAATCAATTATATTCTTATCATAATTTTTTATAAGGTCTTTTTACCCCCTGGAACCGCAAGGGTAGGCATATTAGCATGATGACCACAAAACTTAACATAAAACAATTTCAATTATATTTATCATTTTTTATTTTTTTTATTTTTGCTCTGCCATGTTCAGTTAATTGTACCTTAATTTCGATGAACTACCAAAAAAAAGCTGATTATAAAGCACAAGCACGACTCAATCATATGCTATTTCATCAAATTAAAAAAAAGGATAATAGTTAATAATTATAAATAGAATATTGTTAGCTTATAGTACGTATGAGATTCTGCTAGGAAACTTCCATTAATGCATCCACTCACATGAGTCAAATCATTTATGCTAATATATATTTAGAAGAAAAGGGATATATTAAGCAGGAAAAAAAATCAAATAGGCAAAAGTTGGGCTAAATGTGAATCATTCTCCAATTACTCTTAAATGTAAATAATTCTTGTGTTTAAGCCATAAAATCATTGACATGGGCATTGGAATTGATTTTCTATGATTCATCTTTAGATTATGATTTTTTCTACATATTTTGCTTAAGTATATGATGCTTCGTGCATCAAAACACCGAATATTACGCAACTAAAGTATTTAGCATTCATATACAATGGTATAAACTTTCTGATAGAGTTATAGTTGTTTTGTCAATATGAGTATCACTTAATGACTTAACTGTTTAATTCTAAGTCAATAACAACAAATAACAAAGAGATCAATTAATGTAATTAACTAAACTATTTTTCGTACTCCTTTCAGTTCATTTTATGCGTTGTCCTATATTATTTCACATTTTTTTTATAAACCGATAGAAAAGGACATGAAATCACTAACTCACCCTTACATTAATTTCAAAGCGATCAACCGAATTCTCTTGAATCATATCAATTGTAAGGGTACCATTTAAAAACAGAGGGGGAAACACAGAGAAAAAATAAGAATGACAATCAATAAAATAATCGATAATTTAAGTAGAACGAACAATTATAACGATACGGGAAAGTATAGAATTACTATTGACTATAGTAAATTAGCATTTAAAACATATGATGAATAGATAGTTGGAAAATGCAAGCATGAGTTAGAGACAAGTCCCATCTTTTAGTGATAGAAACATCCCAAAACCAAAGTTGTGCCCTTGCCCCTATCACTACCCCATTTTCCATTATTATCCCATCATTATACTTATCAATATCTTCGCAAATTCGAAGAGACGAACTAAATTTTTTGTGCGGATAAGCTCAAAATTCTTATATCAAATTAAAGAGACGATTCTGAAGGACTTAAAGTGTCGTCCAGTAAAAAGATAGATGATCGATTAAGCATGATTATCTATAACGGTGCTATTGATTTTTAACCATTCTCGTCCATGTTTATTTCTCCTACAACGTCCACTTAGTATATATAGATGATATTAAACATTCATCTTGAGTGTGGTCGTTTGGAACTTTACACTTTGATTCACCGAAACATCACGTCATGTAATATGAATATTACATATGTGTTACAAGTCTATGAGACCTTTACGTTTCGGGGTGTCGAAAGATAACGATGAATACTTATATTGAATTTTACATACATACACACGAACTTGAACTCTAGATAACTCTGACAAATAATTAATATTTTACAGCAATAGGAAAGAAACAAACAGAAATTTAATCAGAATTTACATGATTTTGACTTAACTATGAGCAAGATCAACAATTCAACTCATAAACGAAAAAAAGGCACAATCTCACTTCAAGTAAAAGTATATGTATACTTGTTCTTTTTAACATTAAGAATACTTTAATGACTTGAACAACTCTTTGTCTAGTAATGAGAAAGTGACTCTAGTCGATACATATAATATTTTTAAAAATAATTATATAAATTTTGAAGAGGGGAGTGTTTTTCAAAATTAGTTTGTACTACTTTTCCATACATTTCTTCACATAATGTTCTAAACAGTTTTTCTTATAGACTTTATTTTCTATAAAATTATTGTTGTGATAATATTTTTGTTTGTGGGTAGGTTATAATTAGTTCCAATCGACAAACAGTATAAATTCTGTCCACAGGAAAAATAAAAGTGGTCTTGTGGTCATTTTATTTCCACCCAAACTTAAGATATTTCTACAGTTACACAATTCTTATATATTACATATATATCATATGTATATATTTTTTCTATTGAAAGATCTGATATTTATTTGTGTTTTCTTAAAATTTAGCTTTAAAGCGTTTTTTTAATTTTAGAAAAGCAATTGAGCACACCGCAAAGCAATGATTTCTTCACAAAATGCCGTTTTTAATCCGAAATCATCCATGAATGATCAAAATTCGACGCTTTTGAAAAAGTACCCGAAGAAATCCCGAAATCAATACTCGTTCCTCCATGTCATCCACATTGAACATGACAAGATCTGAAAAAAATTTTGCAACCCCAAAATATACTCTAAATATCAGTAATTGAAAACTCGTCAAACCTAAAAAAAAACTCTAGCCTTTCTTTTTCGGAAAATTGTGATTTATAACCAAAATTTAAAATTTTTGCCATATTTACTCTCTAATTACTTTTATAACATTCCATAACCAAAATTATTCCTTTAGGCTTGCACGTTCTTTTTCTTTCTCCCGTTTCTCTTCTACTTCAATGACAGCTCCCTCTTCGATCTCTTCTCCCTCAATGGCACTCTTCGATCTCTTCTTCTCGTCTGTGTTCGTTTTGCCTTGTTTTCTAGGTATCGTCCTTCTCTTTCTCACTGATATCTTCTCATCGTTCTTCTCTTTCTCATCGATCTCTTCTCCTTCTTGTGCTCGTTTTTCTTGTTTTCCAGATCTCGTCCTTCTCTTTCTCACCAATATTCTCCTTTCTTTCTGTTTTGTTTACCTTGTTCTTCAGTTTTATATTCTTCTTTGTCGATTTTTGTGATATATACAGGATATATCAAAAGATGATGGTGAAAAAATGTGATACATCCAGGATATATTAGGATGACAATGAAAAAGTGCGATATATCAGGATATATCAAAGATGACGATGAAAAAGTGCAATACATCCATGATATATCAAAAAAGGACGATGAAAAAGTGCGGAGAAGTTGGTTTTGGGAGTTTAGGGGTTGCATATGAAACAAGAACGTAGAGAACATGCTATTTTGAATTTGGACTTTTAATTTTGATTACAAAAGTTATGAACATAAAGATTGGTTAAAACTAAAACCTAAAATCAGTATATTTTTTATTTTTGCCTTCTTTTCCCATTGTGGATATACGATAAACTGAGATAAAGTTAAAAAAAAAAGGTTGCATAATTGTTAATAGTTTTTTAATTTCTTTACTTGTTCTTCTTTCCGATATAGTAAAATTATATTTTTTTTTTTAATTTTGATAAAATATTTTATTTTTTATTTAATTATTTCATATATTATAAATACGAATACAGTTAACAAAACAAATAAAATTCTCGTATTTTCAAAGGAAACATCAATACTTAATTTTCTGTCTATAAAAATATCTCTTTCCATATCATTAATTTCATCATTTTTCCTTTTTGTGGACGTTATCAAGTAGGTTTGTACATCTATATGAAATGAAGTACTTTGAAAAAGAATAACTAAATTGACCATTGGAGAAAACATTTTCAAGTCTCAATTATGAGACGTAAAAAGAATATCCCAATACCATAGTCAAATACATAATTTCTCTTGTCTTCCATATTGAAGAAAATAAATTACTTTTGAATATCTGTAAATATTTAACTTTTATGAGGAAAACAAAAGAGAAATATTTTTTTTTATTTAACAGACTACCAAAATATATCTTGTGTTGTCAACTGAACTAAGTCTTATAATTTTACCATTTACTATTTTTCATAGTAATTTTATATGGATAAACATAATCGAACACCTATAACTACATTCAAAATTAAAAGAAACTTGTAGAATAAATTTTTGTAAAATGTGGGTCATAGCAATCAATGAAAACGATTCTTCCGCCACAATTATAAGATTCGAAATGTTGTAGAATCATAGACACAAGATGCCTATGTGGGGCTGACCTTTCTTAATTTACAATGTCTACATCTTTTATTATTTTATTATTTCGAGATTAAATATATTGGGAGTCTCTTGAATTTATTGAATTTATTCTTAATCGCTTTTGTTTAAAAAAATACTCGCTTCCTTCAATTTATAAAATAGTTCTTGTTGTTTACATAGCATGTCTAAAGTGAATTTTTAAACCTCCAAATTTCATGTGTCAATTTTTAATTAGATTATATCTTTAAAATGACAAGCTGATAAGAAGCTTACATTTGATTTTTAAAGGGGAAAATGGTGTATTTTTGCAAGTAGAAAGAAACGAGAGAACCTTATTTTACAAGTTGAAAAGAGCGAGAGGAACTTTTGAATGTTTAAAGAAGTAAAAAACAATTTAAGACCAATTTAAGGAATCTCGATACATTTGAGTTTATTTTTATTATCATTACCCTTTCCCTTAATTTTCCATAACCCTCTAACTAACACGCTTTTAACTTATTTTATTCCATATAATACTCTTTGGCATCGCACTTAATTCTTGTTATTCACATTAAAAAAAGTTCGCTTCTTATGAGGCTTGCTTTTATATTAGTTTATAACAAATTCTGAATTATAATTTACACAACAAATATTATAAAGTAAAAGTTATTCAGAGCTCAAAGCTATTTGAAGATAATGTATCAAGAAAATACGAGAATGATATAAGTCTATCGTAGTAACTTGTTGCAACACTCGAGATTATGAAACTCACGTGCAATATAATTTATAACTAAGTTGTGCAGTTCAAGTTAAATATCAAAATGTATGTCGAGATAATCTTAGAAGTGACAAATGATATAAAGGAAATATCTGATTGCCGAGATAGCTAAATTTGTGGTTAAAGTTATTAATTATTCAAAAAAAGTTATCTTGCACTCGACTCATATTATAGTCATATTTGAGCATTGTTAGGCTATTCGCTGTAGTTCGTTGGCCTATTAGATTATTGTAGTATATATGTTACCTACTTAGTTTTTATCTTAAGTAATTTTTTTTGTCTTCTACTATGCAATTCTTACTCATTTGGCCCTTATAACTTATGTGCCTTCACCTTTTGATCTTCTTTACTTTATCATGGTTTGCTTTTTAGACTATATGATTTACAGACGCTATGATTTGTATTTGGCGAAGTACTTATTAGGCGTTGTTCTCTTGATTTTTAATTTGGTTCGGTTCAGTTGAATTAAATTTAATTTATTTTATTTAAGGTCTATTAAATTCAGTTCGGTTAAATTAAGTTCAGGTCAGATCCATTAATTATAATTGAGAAGTAATGTAAATAAAGTTTAGTTTCAATTAAATTTAATTTAATTCATATATCTGCTAAGTTCGGTTCAGTTTTCAGAAATTGAAGAAAATAAGTTCTTTAAGTTGCAAAAACGACTTAAAGATCTTTTTGGATTCCGATCTATCATTAAAATGCTCCTTTGGTATATGACCTATTAAAATGGCATCTTTAAACCTGACATATCCAATTTTGGTACATTTAATGTGTAAACTAAACACTGTTAAAAGCGTTTGAGCTTGTTGGTTTAGAATAAAAAAATACAATTATATAAAATATTGAATAAATGAAACAAAATATAATTGTTGGGCCCTCTCTGTTTTCTTCTCCGCCACTATCGTCTATTTCGCTTCTAATTAAAAAAACTCTAAAAGACTATTATCTCTAATTCATTCATGCACAGATTGTCGATGTAGAATTCTATTTGGATCGCTTAAAGAGGTATGTAGCTTTCACATTCTTTCGAATAAAGTTGTCCCTTGTGTCTTATTTGT
>CAOJBJ011468365.1:0-10648 GCA_948291685.1 Euphorbia celastroides | reverse complement strand
AATAAGCAAATAAAAAATAAAAACATGTTCACGAGCTCATTAACGAGCTTTTTATCGAGCTTATTCACGAGCTAATTCGCGAGCCTCTTATCGAGCATGTTCGCGAGTTTCGAGCTCGAACACACATTGTTCAAGCTCGGCTCATTTATGACAACGAGCTTAATATTTTGTTCATGAACAAACTCGTTTATTAACGAGTCGAGCTCGAACGAACTTTTTTCGAGCCGAACGTCGAGCCGCTCGCGAGCGGCTTGGCTCGTTTACAGCCCTAGGTGCAATACCATCTGTGTTCATTTAATTAATGAATCTGACAGTATTTTCCATCCATTTTAACATTTCTACTATTAATATCTTTTTTCCAATATTAAGTAACAGTTACATAACTTGTTACATTGTATTTTACAATACTAAATTTACTTTATTTTTTATTACTATTGAATCAACCTACTTTTTAGTATCTATTCATCCAAAAGTATTAACAACAAAATAATGATAACTTATTGGTTACAATTAATTGAATTGTTATAAAGACAAAAGAAAATTGTTATTAGTGGTAAATAACAACTATATTATTAATAGAAATGACTGCAACATTTATCCGTAATCATTCGGTACAAAAGCCCTAAATTATCGTTAGTACTTTAATTTGAGTATTTGACTGCATTCAGAAAAAAAAAAAGTCTAATTTGATTCTTAATTTTCTCTATTTCTTCTTCCAGGATAGCGAGGAGGGAAGGAAGTTTTATTTTCCCAGAATGTATCCTAATTTTTGGCCTAATTCTTCTAAAGCCTTCTTTTATTAACCAAACTACATAACTATTTTTGTTCTCATCTTACATAATAGAAAAAGGGGTAAAGTATAAAAACATGTCTTGTGCTTTTAACAATTTTCAAAACGGGGTCTGTGCTTTTTTTATTTTCAAAAAGGGGCCTGTGGTTTCAAAATTTGTTCAAAATTGATGTTACAAAATATATTTTAATGTTTTCAACACTCTTATAGTTAAACCGTGTTATTTACAAATTATTTGTTCAAGTTTGAATAATTTTCAAAGAATTATGTTTTTCTTTTACGATTTTTAAATTTGAAATCATATTTTTATTATAAAAAATAGTTATATAGCTTAAAAAATTGTAAATTTTGTCTCTAAAATGTATTATATTGTCATCAATTAACCTGCAAAATTGCATATTAAAATAAAGAATATTTCCATGTGTATTAATAAATTTTCGGAAAAGAAAATTATAAGTTGTCCTATTTTTGGAAGCCACAGGCCCCTTTTTTAAAATAAAAAAAGCATAGACCCCGTTTTAAAAATTGTTGAAAGCACAAGGCATGTTTTTGTACTTTACCTTAGAAAAAGATATCATTATGTAAACAATTATAACTTTCTTAAGGTTTAGTGTAATACGCTAGTACCTTCCTATGTTTTCTTAAAACAATTTACATTGTCTTTGTTTTGACTCAATCCAACTAAAACCTCCTTAAGAAATGTTTTGTCTCCTTTCCATCCAAATAATATATTTTTGACGAATTTGCCCTTATTTTCAGTCTATTTTACTTGGTTTCACATATATTTCAATTATGTGCTTTTAAAAAGCTATTTTTTCTGTGTGTTTAATTGAGATTATAAGGGAGAAAGAGATAGGAAAAAAAATTCAATATCATTTTATAAGTAGGTTTAGTTATTTATCTTTCTTAACTTAAAAATGGAGGGCAATGGAACACATTGATTGTGCAAATATTTCATTCTTCTACTTACACATAATATTAAAGTTATATTTTAGTTATGATAAACAATATTACAACTCTATTTTTTTATGTCTTTAGTTGAGACTGTAAAGAAGAAAGATAAAATAAAATTAAATTTTGTATTATAGTACTACGATTGATTTGATTTTTTTTTTCTCCTAAACAATGAAGGGCAATTGAGTATATCTACCTTATGAAAATTCCATTCTGTTATTTATATTAGATTTTTGGATGTTTTGTTAAGTTTTTAAAATTTACGATGAGTGATTTGGAATAGGATAAAATCTAAAAATTTTAGAGTAAGAAACATACAAAAAATGGATTCATAATGAAAATGTATGAGAAAAATAGTTAGAATAGACACGTAATGAAAATACGGGCAAAATTGTCAAGACAACTATTATTTGGATAGAAAAATGAAAAAATAACAAAACGAACTTTTAGTTGGATGGACTCAAAACACAGTGAAGTCCATTAAAGTTTTTCCGTGGTGTCCAAATCAATTTATATGTAACAATTACGCGTTTATAAAGAAATTTTGGGGTGTCCATGGACACTATAAGTGATAACCTGGATCCGCCTCTGATTACCGTGCACCGAAGTATAGCTCCATTCAGCAAGATCAATTGGTACATCTCCTCTGAAAAATTGGAGATCTGAGTTTAGGACTCAAACTCTTCAAAATCCAAATTCTTAGAGAAGAACGTAACTCCATTCTCTCTCATAATTTTCTTCCCCTCAGCTTTACAGTTTACACTAATGCTTTGAAATAATGTCCAGCTAAATAAAGCACTCTGCGAACGAGATTGAGATATTCAGAGTGAAATTATCCAACAGTGGGCGAAGGAGGTTCACAGGAGATGTTGACAATTTCAAAGGTTCACAAACGGTTTGACATTGACTTAGTCAAATCTCAGTTTGATACAGCTCCACTTGAGCTTGAGATTGACACAACATATTTACAAAGACAAGCCAAGCAAAGCATTTTTTGAAGTTCGGTGCGAAAGTTGCAAACATGCCCGAATAATGTTTTATTCAATCTATACCGGCCAAATGCATACTTAGCTCCCTAATTATCACGATTTTTTGAGCTAACACCATCATCTTTTGGCTGTTAGTTTTAACCCCTTGATGTTGGAAAAAGTGTTAGTTTGAGCCCTCTATTTACCACGTGTCATAATTTGATTGCAGAGAAAAAATTAAAAAAATTGGCTTTTTTGAAAATCAAACCAATTAAAATGTGATAACATGTGGCACTGAGAGGGCTAAAACTAACACTTTTGCCAACTTTAGGGTGTTAAAATTAACAATCAACAGGTGAATGTGTTAACTCAAAAAATCGTGATAGTTGGAGGGACTAAGTATGCATAGTACATCTATATATGTAAAAATTTGACCCTTTACACGGTTATATTAGTTTATTGTTGATTTAGTTTAGAGATATGTATTATAAGGATTTTGTGTTCATAACAAGTCATTTTTTAATTTTTACACTTTTTATTATTGGATTATATATTTAAATTAATGATAAAAGCCAAAAATTTATTTTGGCTAAAGAAAGCTCATTTAAGCTTGCGAGCTCATAAACCGAGTCAAACTTTTCATGAGCTTGAGTTGAACTTGAAATTTTTGAAGCTTGACGAGCTTCAAGTCGAGCCCAGCTCGAATTGTTTCCTTTCTAAGCTGATCCCTGATAGATTCAGTGTCGGTTCACTAATTAGCATCCCTAATCATAGAGAAATAATCTATAATTTTTACCTTATCGTGCTTATTATTTGTCTTCATTTTTTTAGTTCAATTTCTTTTTTACAGATAGAATCTGACAAGTGTATAATGTTATGCTATCAAATATTATTAGATTAAGAAGTAAGCTTTTGGCTGCTATTATATCTACAAATCTCATCGTAGCACGATCCATTTGAATTTCAGAATTTTTGGCAATAATTTATATTCTCATTTTATTAGGATTTTGCAACAAATTAACCACCAATCAAAAGCATCCAAATTGCATGTGCATAATTTTTAATATTGTTAAGTTGCAATAAGTTTCATTAAATTTATATTAAATTTTGAGTCAATAAGTTTCGATCTGTCACCATTAAGTTTCAATTCAATTCAGTTTCATTCAGTCAAAACGGACAGGGACATTAATAATATGTACTGCTGTCGAAATGATAAAGTCTTTCTCAGTTACATTAATAAAATGAAAAATCCCACACCACATATACTTTATTATATATTATATTGACGGACATAGATTGTTAACACAAGAACATGTACTACTAGTTAGATAGTGTAGTTCATCCCAAGTGATATTACTATTCATTAATAAGCTATGAAAACATAACTCAAACAAACTGATTGAGGAACTCATCCACAGTAGTATACTTAACATCAGGGTAGAGTGAGGAAGCCTCAACACCAAATGACGGCTCAATCTCGAAATTTGTATGATCTCCTTTCACAAACACCGAGTGACCAATGGATAGTATCACATTTACTGGAGCTCCACTTTCTGAAAACACATGAAACAAAAGCCAATCTGTCAAACCCTTACTCTAACTTGACCACTACCTTCTGCTAAACACAGGGCTCTTGAACTTACTCTCTTAGTGTATGCAAAATGAAAACCCGACCATGTATGAAACTACACAAAAACAAACCTCTGATATTGCTGAGGAGTTGGTCCTCGGGAACGTAAGAGCGTTCAAGGGATTTTCCAATCTTCTTCTCCCAAAGCGAGACAAGATCATTAAATGAGTAGATGTTAAGCGGGGGTCTAAGGAAAAGGGTCTTGTTGAGAGTTCTTGGATCATCTACAGCTTTTATTGTGTAAGTGGCAATGTCCTTTTCGTTGTTGAATATTGCTGTTCACCATCAGTATGGAAAACATATTGTCACAAAATATTCCGTATGAAAAAACAAGCTCATCAATTGCAAAGACTTTGCATTAGTTATAATCTAGAATACATTGATTGAGACACAACTAAGTTGCAAAATCAGACTATTATAAGAAATCATTGATTGAGCACATGTTCATCACTTGGTTCATACATGAAACATCAAATTTTAACACATCGATGTTCAATTTGATTGAGATTAAGAATTTGGATGTAAATCACATACAAACAGATTCATACCTTTGGGATTTCCATCGCCTAGAATGACAACCTTATCTCTAGGGGGAGAAGTGAGTCCAGGTTGGTTGAGATTGGGAAGAAAGTAGCCAGCAAAAAAATTAGAGACCACATAAGTGTACGGAATTCCAGCAGCTTCAATTGCTCTCCGTATTTTAGCCTTTGTTCCAAATGCCGTTTTAGCTGGCTCCACCGCATTCACATGATCTACATCATTCCCAAATTCCGATGGCAAAAATCTCTGCATTATATCAGTTCAAGTAAACCTTATAATGTGAAGATAATTAATTATATTCAATTGAATTGTTTATTCCGACTAATTGAAATCCTCTGTCAAGTGCATCACCATAAATCGAAACAAGCAAAGATTCAGGATTACAAAAAACTAAAAATCAGTGCATGTAGTACCTTAACGTTTCCAGCTTCTTTAATGGCAGAGATAATCCTGTCTTGATCGGCTAATTGACCATGACCTACCGTAGAGATCACAACATCCACTTGCTTTATCGCCTTCACCAAACTCTCGTTATCATACAAATCTCCCTGCATTCATTCATTAAAAACAAGAATCAATCCCAAAATATTTTCAAATTCATTTCACATTTTCCAACAAAATACAAAATCACTCTGAACCAGAGTTCACATTTCTCATGATCCCTAACTATCATCAAAATCAATGTCATATTCTCGGAAGACAAACAGAAAAAACGCATTAAATGAAAAATAAAACCAATCAAGAAACGGAAGAACGCACAGTGAGAAAATGAACGCCGAGAGATTTGAAACGATTGATGAGGTCAGATTTGGAAGGATTAGAGAGAGTGGCCTCTCTGACAAGAACGAAGGTAGGATGGCCAGATTCGGCGCTGGCTTCGACGATGAACTTTCCGATGTAGCCGGTGCCGCCGATGAACAAAATCTTGCTTTTCTGATCGGCCATTGCTAACAATTTTCACCAAAGAGGGAAGAATTACAATTTATGGATAATGTGAGTGCTCAAAATGCAATATGCACTTGCAGTGATTTATAGCATTTATAATTGAAATTACTGTGATGCCCTTGTAGTTGTTGAGGCACGTAGTTAGAATGAGAGAGACCCCTTTAGTATGTAAAACCATCTCTGTTCATTTATTTAATGAATTTGAATGTGTTTTTCATCTGTATGTTTTGTTTTGTAAGTTGTAAATACCGTTTCCTAATTGAGTTGTTTTTTCGGAGTGTAAAATGACATTCATTTATCATAGATAGGTTACAATTATTTTTAGTTATGTTAAAGACAACAAATTATTAACAAATAATAACTTAGGCATCATGTAACAACATCTATCGCTTATGGTTCGGCCTAACCAGCCTAAAATTTCATATTTACTTTCTATGATTCTATAATATGACCCTTTTAGTCTAAATCATCTTATTAACCAAATCACATAACTATTTTCATTCTAATATAAAAATATCATGGGTATCTAGTTACGAGTACATAAATTACAAATAAATCTTTGGAGGGTTAATTTGGTTGTTAATATTATTATTAACCTATTTTACATTATAGAAGTGAAATATACTATTTCATATTTAACTTCTTCTTTATTGTTGACTTGTCGTAGTTCTAATCATTCTTCTCATTTTTTTTTCATATTATTAACTTAATTTTCGATTCAGAATTCGGATTCCATCTTACAAACATGCTAGTCAGGTTATTAGACATGTATTTTATGTAATTGTATACTAATATACGATCTATACAACGATAATACACATAAACAAAAACATGAAAAAGGTCTCTAGAAACCTACAATCATATGAAATGACTTCCAAGCTCGAAGAACTATGTAAAATCAAATCTTAACAGTTCAAGGAGAAAATTAAGTCAGAAAAAAGATGCAAAATGAAGAATAAAAAGAAGGTCAAATTAGTTCGAGCCATATTTCTTAACAATTGGTGCTTCGCCTTTAACAATCAGTACTAACAGTTGAATGTGATACCAGAACCCCTTAAAAGCTAAAAGTCTATCTTTACAAAATTGTTAAATACATATGAACCCACATTCGACTGTATTCGAGTGACACGATAAATACACCCTAAAAGTCTAGCAACAATCAAGAACAAACCACCTTAATTTGTGCACGTTGATAACAGAATTATCAAACTAGAATTAAAGTTAAGCTCATACTATATTTAGAAAATTGACAATCAAACATCTCCAAACCTCGAAAAAGACCCCCCACGAGACTCTAAGGCATCAAAATATAAGACTAAGGCATATGCGACAAAGTAACTTTGTGCAAAATGGGCTTTAGCGTGCCACATAAAAGATAGAAATAGTGGTATTCTAAGGCTGACATTGTACCAACCACAATCTTCCAAAGACTATTAACTGCTTAAGAAAATAATGACTTAAGAATTGAAGGGGTCTCAAGTTATAAGAGCAAGTCCAGTGGTCCCTTTATAAATAGAGTTACTTCATTTATAGAGTAAAGGTCAATTCAATGGTTTCTCTATAGATAGATATTACTCTATTTATAGAATAAGAGTAGTAAGAGTCCTTCAAATATAGACGAACCTATTTATTTCTCCATTTTGGAGTGTGGTTTGAATAAGCTACTCTATAAATAGAGAAAATGATGTAAAAATAGAGTTTGGAGTAAAGTTTTTAGAGTAACGATTGGACTTGGCTTAATTTATAACCAATAAACCGTGTAAATACAAAGTAAACGGTAATATAAAGACCAATTCACAATTTAAACCCGCATTTAAGATTTACGTATAATTTAATTTTTCTTATTATGGAGTTATTACACTACTTCAAAATTTTATATTGTCACTTGAATTTGATAATAATGGTAATGCACCAATTCATTTTGTTTATATATGGTGTGACAATTTTGAGGCTTCTTTTCAACTTATTTTTCATTCAGTTTCATTAATTTTTTTTAAGTTCTACTTCATTAGACTTTCATTAAATATTTATTAAATATCATTAAATTTTAATAACTATCAATAAATTTAGAGATAACCAACCAAATGTCACTAAAAAGGTTTAAATTATGCCCTACACTACATCCTAAACTTTTAATTTTGTTTTTACGCTACCATAGAAATCGGATTTCATTTTTCTCTCTTCCCTTTGAATCTCCCATTTTTCTAGCAAAAACTCATCACCCTCATCGACATGCATACCACCGACGAAGTCTCTGTCGTCGTCTCCAGCTGTCACCGTCTCCGCCGGTGACTCCACCTTCTCCGTCGGATTCGCCGAATACCCCAAAATCAGGGTGAAAAACCTGTCGGATCTCGCCGTTCACCTCCGGATCTCATCATATTTCGCCGTTGTTGTTGTTTAGATCCCGACGCCACTCTACCTTCTGTCCCGAACTCTTCCCTCCTAGTTTCAGTTTCTCGTCGCTCATCGCCGCCAGTTTCAATTTCTCGTTGTTTGCCAATTGGAAATTCCCGATTCTTTGTCGTTCGCCGACTGGAAATGCCCGATTTCAGTTTCTCACTGTTCGCCGTTCGCCACTGACGGTTCAATTTCTCGTCGTTTGCCGATTGGAAATGCCTAAATCTTTGCACTGAAAGTCTGGTTTCAGTTGATGGGGGTGCTTAGCTTTATAAATTCCAAGTATTTGTTTTCTTATCTTGTTCTTGGTAGCAGAAGAATGAACTCAATATTGTGTTGCCGATAAATTCAAATTCTTGAATTTCATTAATGGTTATCCTTTTAAATGTTTTATTGTTAATGCTCCAAAGTTCAGCAAGTATGGTGGATATGGTGTATCCTATTAAAATTTATACGGCATCATAAGAAATCATAGATCATTATAAGAACACAAGATTATATAAACATAAGCTTATAAGAGTTTAAACTCAAAAACACGATATTATATAAGCACTATATAACATTATAGAACATTATAAGAATTTTATGGGACATTAAATAGGACACTATATGATATTATTGGACATTATAAGACATTATACGACATTATACAACTTTTCAATGTATAAAAATGAGGTTATAAGAGATTTTTAACACAAAAACACGAGAGTATAGGACATTATACGATATTATAGGACATTTTTATAACATTATAAGAAATTATACGACATTATAGAATATTTTTATAACATTACAGGAAATTTTCGTAACATCATAGAAAATTATACGACATTATATGACATTATAAAAAATTTCTATAACATTATAGGATATTTCTATAACATGATAGAAAAATATAAAAACTTCAAATTTGTTTTCGTCAAAACTATATTAATATGGATCTTGTTTTAAAGATAAAAATAAAATAAAGAAAATATTCTAAAAAATTGAGTCAAAAAAATCAACGATTTGAGAGATATGACAGTTTGAAGTTTTGAAAATCCGGATTAATTAAGAGAGAGAAGATTTGATAATGTCATTTGTTGAGAATGCATAAAAGGACAAAAAAAAAGGTGACAAAAGTGAAATTAAAAAGTTGGACGAGATAAAAGTAAAAATAAGTTGTTGCTTTGAGTAAAAGGCAATAATATTATATTAAAAGAGAGTGTATGGTACAATTTTTCATAATTTTTTTTAAAGAAAATTTACCTCATAATGGGCTTGCGATAATAATTAAAGAAAAACTTTATCTCTTCCCCACCCGAGTATGGACTCGAACCCGTGACCTCTACAATCACAGCTTCATTCTTAAACATTGGACTAAGACCTTGTCACTCAATTTTCCATAAATTTTAAATAGTTTTGAAGATCATTTAATTTCGGCTAGTTTTGTATAAGTTTTAGTTTTAGTAAGTATCAAATAAGTTTCTGTGGTGACTTTTTTTTTTTCTTAACTTTGTCATCATCACTATTAGATTGAAATTCATCTTACTAATGTATTGTGATGAAAGGAAAAATAATACTAATTTTAGAAAAAATAAAATCACTATAATCTTCACCGCACATATACGAGAACAAATGAAGATTAAGGATAATTTTGGTAAAAAAAATATTTCTAAGATTTGGGTTTTCCAGCACATCTCTAACATTGTAAGCACAATTAATTGAATATAAAGAAAAAATATCTAACTATAGTCAACACTTCTCCTCCTTATGAGAGTTGTCTCTTATATATATTAGTTTGTTTGTTAGAGAAAAACTATTTCTCTATCTTACTCCTTATTTTCGTTTTTTTTTTTTTTTTATATTATATTTTTTTATAAGTAATTTGCATAAACAACTTTTTATCATCCATTACACAATCGTTCTCTTCAATCAAGTGTCTCTTATTGTACAACTATTTCCCCCTTTTACTCCTTGTTTTCGTTTCTTTCTTTTTTGACAATATATTTTTTGAGAAGTAATTTGCATCTACTACTTTTTATCATCCATTACACAGTCGTCCTCTTCAATCAAGTATCTCTTATTGCACAACTCAATCTTAATTTACAATTGAATCGAACTCCATCAACCTTCATACAAGATACTTTCTCGTCTTTCACACCAAATGGCTAGTATTTATATTTGTTTAGCAAGGAAATTTCAAATATATAATATCGGATCTTTAAAATCGTTAGTTGAGGTTTTAAAATATAGGTTGATGCATTCATCATCTGTATTCCTAACAAGTTTTGTGTAGTGGTATGTCTATCATGTTGTAAAAACAAAATTAATTAGTTTATCTGCATTTTGTTGTGTTAATATCTAGTGTTTTATATATGCTAGATTGTTTTTGTACAAATATATGTGTGTTTCAGTTTTCTTTGATTCTTTCTTGAAAAA
>CAOJBJ011468185.1:0-13792 GCA_948291685.1 Euphorbia celastroides | reverse complement strand
GCAGAGGGAAGTCGGGCCCTTGAGGTTGGTCTAGATGGCAGTGCAGGTGGCAAGTCTTTGGACCTCTCTAATTCTTCATCTTGCCTCCGAAGAGATTCGAGCATTTCCTCTAATGAGCTCCTTGACACCGTTGCCGGTGACCCAGATAATATCATTTTGATCCCAATCTATGCTTTCAATCACAGGGCCTGATACAATACATTTCAAACCAAAATATTTGAGAAATTTTTCAACCAAACAACATATTATAGAGTCGAATTAAGAAGAATATAATCGGTTTTATCAGTTCAAACGACAGCTTAAAATTGAAGGGTTTTCTAGCTCACATTACAGGGAAGGAAACTTAAGAACTAAAGAGATGAAATGAAGCTACAATCAATAAGCGAATTCAAGTTAAAATTTGATTGTGAAAGCCAAAATCAAGGGTAAACAATACGGGGGAAGTTAGATAAAGAAAGACATTTTACAATCAACCCAGTATAGATTCAAACTCGGGAAAAGAAGAGGCATAAGAAAATTCTATGACCTCGAGAGACTGAATTGGGGTTTAATTTAAACAATTAAGGAAAATGAACGCACAAAACATCCAAAAAAACCAAATTAAATTAAAAAAATGGTAACCAACTTACAATTCATAATCAAAAAGCAAAGAAAATTCATGTCCCAAATACCCCCACCTATCTCCGCGTAAAATAAAAACTACAGTTCACAACCCCAAACCCCAAAACCAGAAAAACCAATTAACAAAAAAAAAACAGCAATTGGGATAAGAAGAACAGATATCTGATGCCTAAAAATTTCAGAAAATCGGTTAACAGGCAAGAAGGAGAAGGCAAATGACGAGGGAAAACGATGTTTCCGTTGTTTTGGTGAAAAAAATAGAAAAACAAACTCCAATTGAAACTCCATCGAGTGTAACAAAATCGTTGGCAGAGTTTGTCAAGGGGAAATAACAAACCTTCATTTAGGCAAGGGAAAACGAAGACTGAGAGAAAAAAGAGTGGAAACAGCAAATCTGAAGTGCAGAGTCTGAGGTTTCTTTGTTGAAACAAAATATTCTTCTTCAATCTCTGCTTTGCTTTGAAGGTTAGAGAGAAACAACTTTTTAAAATTGTGAGGTTAGGTGGTGAGTTTCAGGTTATTCGTTTCCAGTGAAAACGGGCTTAGATCTGAACATGTTCAAACATTATGATATCGTATGTTTTCCATTATCCTTTTATTAAGGTAAATACTTATTACATACACAAGTTATGTGGTAAATAGTTTTCTTGCAAATTACTATTATGGTATTCATTCACCATTATTAATGGTTGCTTTTAAATCGTTTATACTCTTCAATCAAAAAATATTAAAAAAAATAATATATATTTGCAATGTTTGTCCGAGCTTAGTGTATCTGTTGAATTCTATAAACTCATACAAGTTTCGTATGATTCTATAAACTTACTGAAAAAATGTATGTGTCAATTTTTTTATTAATTTGACTTTTAAAAATTTACTTTTTCAATTTTTTCTAAATCCTACCTAGAGTTGGCCCAATATTATTGAAATTATAAATTGATACACTTTTTTTTTTTTTTTTTTTTGCAAGTTCACGAGTTTTATGAAACTTGTCAGTTCAAGGAGTAAACAAACATTTAAAGGCAAGCATAAATGGTTCAAGGAGTAAACAGACATTTAAAGACAAACATAAAGATCTAAATATACTTAGCTTATTTGTTCGTAATAAAAACAACTAGAAATAATATATTATAACATGAAAAGTTAACATAACAATTGGTTCAAGACTTTTATATCTTATATATTGGGATAAATTCAAAAACCTCCATTGAGGTTTCGTTCTTTCTAAAAACACTCTTGAAATTTTTTTTTGTTTTTTTTTCTTTTGCAAAAATATCCTTGAGATTTCAGAATTTTGCAAAACACTCTTCTCAAAATTTTGAAACCACATTCAAAAGGATAATCTTCTTCATTTTGAAGTAAAATTTTGCAAGTTTTTTTATACAAATAAAATACACATTTTAATTGAAAATCGATCCTAACTTTAAAAAATCAAAATAAAATGAAAACATTTCTGAAAATTACTCATATTTTGATAAATAATTCACAAATAATATAGTTATAATATATTAATGTTTAATTTTTTGAAATAACTTTTGTAATATTATCAAAAATGCAATTTTTCAAAAACATACCTTGCGTTAGCTTTTTTTTCAAAATTCTGAAACCTCAGGGATGTTTTTTGCAAAAAAATAAACTTCAATAGTGTTTTTGAGAATGAACGAAACCTCAAAATGAGTTTTTGAAGTTATTCCTATATATTTTACAAATTATTGTCACATTATCTCTTTATTACTGTATCATAAAAGGAATTATAATATAATTATATAAGGGGAAGTAATAATCAGTTTGTTAAAAACACACAGACTATGATGAGTATCATACTAAGATCTAGAGTATAGTAATAATCACACTCTCTATAACCTAGAAAAATAAAATATAAAAGAGCTAGGTTTGGTAATTGTGAAAGTTGCAGTTTTCTGTGTTACAATTATAGCAATAATTTTTACTTTACAAATAAATACGCTTTTTAAAATATGTTTTAATATGCAGGTGAACGTTTTACCCTGCAGTTGCTGTTCTTATTGAACCCACCAACGATATCATAATTGAACTAAGTTAAAATTGACAAAATTCAATAAAAAAGAGATACAATAACGTCTCTCTCTTCAAGTTAAATCTTCTTTTCATTTGTATGGAAATTGTCGTATATTGTGGAATGAAGTGTAGTCACAGTTAATCTGTTAGTTTCAGTAGTCGATGATGATGATATTAATAAGTCTTTCAAAAAATAATAATAATAATAATAAGGATTAATTATAAAAATATACTCTATTTTTTAACTCGTTATCAATACGAGATATGCGTCGATTTTTTCACAAAAAGGGTTTGTGTTTTTAGAAATTTAACAAATAAAGGTTATTCAATACTAAATTATATCATGAAATAGTGTAATCATGCTCATTTTACTATAAAAATTTTCAGGTTAATTAATAAAAAAATATAAAATTCATTAGTGCAAAATTTTGAAATTTTTTAACAAGTGAAGATATTTTCAATAATTTTTTAACAATTATTATTATCTTTTAATTAAAAAAAATCTACTTCGTAAAAGAATTTAAAATTTTTGCACTAACGTGTATTATATTTTTATTAACTAATCTGCAAAATTTTAATGGCAAAATAAATATAATTATCCTGATTCGTAACAAAATTTAATATTGAAAAACCTTTATTTATTAACTTTTGAAAATACAGATTTCTTTTTATAAAAAAAATAAAACGTACCATATTTTGAAAATGAATTAAGCAAGACATATTTTTGTAATTAATCCTAATAATAGTTCAAATAAATAATTATTGCTCTAAATGGTATTACGACAACATATGTGCATTTGGATAAACTTAATAAAGATAAATTGTTCATCTACTTGTTTTGTGCGACGAATCCAAGGTACAAGTAGCGCTGAAAGAACATTTTGCAAAATTCAAAATACTTCCATTACAAAATAAGTGATTCTTTAATTTTTTTTTATTTTGTTACATTTTAAGTAACTTGTTAGATTTTCAATGTATTATTTTATCATCAGTCTCTAATTTGCCCTTGCATTAGTTAGGAGAGATGTTATGTATTGATGGAATTATGTATTAGTAATTAAGAAGAGATGAATTTTTATATAAAAAGTCAAGCGTGATTTAGTCATTTTAATTGTATAATAAATGTTTTATTAGTATTATAAAAATTCTAAAGAGCCACTTATTTTGGAATAACATTCAGATCTGCTACTCGTAATCCTCAATATGAAATCTCAAATGCCTCATCCCCTAAATATATGAATATATGAGTAATTTACACCCAATAAATCATGGGGTAATAGTAATAACACCCACTAATGGAAGTTTATTTCAATTTTTTTCTTACAAAAAATAAATTGGCATCCAAATTTTTGACATTGATACCTCGTTCTTACTACACTTAAATTGGAGTATGATTTGTTGATGTCATTCAGTCATATATAGAAAAGATAAACGATAAGTTTACTCAAAACATAATAATAAAGGTTTTGCATAGTATATAATAAAAAGATAATTTTTAAAAAGTTGGTCAAATGCATTTGGATCTCTCTGAACTTGTCCATTTTTTTTTTGTCCGGCATCTCTGAACTTTCAAAAATTTCTCTCACCCTTATGAACTTTCTAAAACGTGTCTCTCATCCCCTGGATACGACGTGTCAACTTTTGATTGGATGAAATGTTTGAAAGTCAAACCAATCAGAAGTCGACACGTGGCACCTAGGGGTGAGAGAAACTTTTGAAATCTTTTTAAGCGGGTGAGAGAAACTTTCAGAAAGTTCAAGGGGCGAGAGAAACTTTTGAAAGTTCAAGGTGCTGGATAAAAAAGTGAACAAGTTTAGGGGGGTCTCGATGGGTTTAGCCAAAAAGTTTAAAAAGTTTTTGGTAAAAGATAAATAAAAGTAAAATTATATTATTAATGAATTAAAGAAATGAAATGGTAGTGAGGCATAGTTTATTGATTTCAAGAAAAAAAGGTAAAATTATAAGTTTAACTTTAAATACATTATAGTCAATAGAAATAAAAATTGGATGCAGAATTGGGAGAAGTTTGGTGATTTTTAAAACATTTGGATCTCGTGGGACAATTATCTTTTTATTAAACGAAACTTATCAAAAGGACCAACTCATACAGTAGTGGAATGGTACCACTATCCCAATAATTACATCATAAAAGGACTGACTTTGTTCACTTTCATTAAAACGATATCTAAAAACTAGGACATGTAGTGTTTAAGCGGAATTTTTAAGAATATCATTACGATTTTTTATAGTCGTGTGGTTTGCGTGCACTTTTTCCATATAATTTTATGAGCAGAATTTTTTAGAACATAAATCATAGTAAAATTGGTACACATAATTTTCAAGTCGCGTTAAAATAGATTAACATGTTGATGATGTTGGGATTGGCCACGTTCCACGTAAATTCCACATAATATATTATAGTCTACTTTGAATCGAGCTTGCATAAAATTATTCCGGATTCCTTTCTGAAAAGCTTCATTTTCTAGTAGGATGTTGACTTATATTATGTTATTTCAAACTTTTTCACGTAGGGCTTGCATGAACATGTTTCTTTCTATATTAAACAAGAGTTTAGCAACAATATCAACATCTTTTACTAATTTTTTTAAAATAAAAATATTATAAAATAAAAAATATTAGCAACATCAAAATGGAACATTTTTTTATTGATCATCTAGTTCATTAGAGTTTTGATTTGACTTCTTCTGATAAGAATCTTATATGTTTGCAAGGGTTTGAACTCGAAACCTTACTTGAGCGATACTAAACCGTTAATCATTGAAATAATTCATCACGAAAATCAAACTGTAACACAATAACATATTTTCTTGATTGAACTGCAAGGTAGGATAGATCGAACATATTCAAATTATTTCGATAATTTGAAATATTTAAATTACTATAAAAAAAATTTGAAATATTTAAATAACAAGATATTTTGTAAGTCAAGGTTCATTACGTGTGACGAGGAAATTTTGAATAATTTGAAAATGTACCCTTTGTTTTAGTCTTTAGCATTTGGGTATGGACAGTTGGATAAAAACTGTTGCCTTCACTATATTGTTTGTCCTTTTAACTTTTTTTTCAGAATATTTGATTAGACCTCTTTCTTACTTATTTTGTTATGTGGCCCGTTTATTATTTTTTCAAATCTTTTTTTCCCATTTCTTTTAGATATTCTTTTTATATGCTCTACTTGTTCGCACTGTGTCAAAATTAAATGGAGAACATTAAAAAAACTACAAAAGTTAGGAACAATTTGTTTTTATTTTCTCTTGTTAGTTTACACCACAAAAAGTTCCATTCTTAGTGGAAGCGAACTAATGACGAAATTAAATTTGCAGCTCAAAGTAGTGAATTTGCGGCAAACTAAAAATTGCCACCAATCATAACTTATTTAGTTTAAATAGCATAAACAACCTATATGGCACGAGTTCATAAGAGTAAAAATTATCTTAACAATTTTCTTAAGATGCATTATCTTAACAATTTTTTTAAGATACATTATCTTAACAATTTTCTTGTGTTTTCTTCAAGGATTTGTTAAAAATTAAAAAAAAAAATTTCTTGTGTCACCAACTATGCTTAATTAATTTTAGGACTTTTTATATTTTAGCTATAAAGAGGTAAAAACTAAAACGTGCGATAACAACAAAAGAAAAAAAAATTGTGTTTAGAAAAGTTCAAGTCATAATTAATAAGAATAGTCAAAAGAATAAATTAGTTTCCATCTTAAGATATTATTTAGCATCATGTATTCTAATTCAAGTTACAACAAAAAATGTCAAAATTTTGTAGAGATTATTGTATCTTGAAGCTAATGTCTTAATTTTAATTGGAATATCTAGGAAGTCGTACACTAAAATTATCTCAAGTCGGCATAAAAGAAGTACTTAGGAATATTGAGCTTTTCCTATGGGCTTTCACTATTGTATGAATAATGTAATATGTTACTATAATAACAAAGTAGAATAACAACTTTTTTTAATATTTATAAATTGTTAAAGATGTCGGGTTTTGATCTCAAGACCTCCCACCTATACATAACAATTACTTATTTACTTTGAAGTAACTATATAAAATACCCCGATCTTATTTATTTACATGAATATATTATTTAAAATATTTTGAGTAATATGCTATTGACTTTGGTGTTGGCGTTTTTTTCCAATGATGTTGACGATATTTTTCAACAACGTCAATATGCTATTGACTTTGCTGCTCCAGCAGGAGGTCTGTTTGTAGTGTTGGCGTTTTTTTTCAATGATGCTCTTCAAGTTTTTCGGATAAGAATTGGATGGCTTTACAGGATGTTTTTTGTTGAGGTTAGTCGATACTCTCCATGCTTTGTGTCAAGGGAACACTTAGTTTACTTGGATCTTGTTGGAATCCCCCCAGAACTCATATGTGAACCCTTCGTTAGATATTGCTGCTCGGTTTCCATCGATCACAATTTTCAAAAACCGGACCATCTGGATGTTGTGTCATGCCTTCTTTCTGCTTCGAATGATGGCTCTTTAATTTACTTATGGTGGTTATGAGTTTACTATCTGGTCTAATTTGCGTCAAGCAATTGGTTGTTCGCATGTCTTGGATTCGGCAGTCCTTTCTCAACAGACATCGACTCCGAAGAGGCATAATTATTCGCCTATTTATTGCTCCCCTATAATAAAACATCCATCCATATCGCTGCAGTCCAACTCCTTAGCAGGTAATAATCACGTTCATGATTTGTCGCAGTCAAAACTCGACATTGGGAAATAATGGAGAGGCCACTACCCCAAATCGTCAATCATCGAATGGGGTGGAGAGGCAGATTTTACTGAGCTCGGGCAATAACAGGCATGCTTCACCTATGGTCCCTCCTCGACAGATCACTTCATTTTCTAATCTGCGGAGTCCGAATGATGTGGGGGTCGCCTTTTATTGGGTTCTGGCCAGAGTAAAAATCAGGATGTAGATTTGACTTTTGCCACTGGCCTGCGTATTGGTCTTTTTGATGAGGCTAATAGACAGCAAGTGGTCTCAGCGATTCGTCGGTGTGACGATCATTAGTCACCTACTTCTCCAGGTTATATTTATCCATCCCATGTTATCTTTTATTTGTTGGAATTTTCGTGGGGTTCTTCGAAACAATCTTAAACAATCTTTTGTTAAGGATTGTATTCGTAGAAGTAAATTGTAATTTTTTATTCTATACGAGACGAAATTGGAGGATGTTTCAGATAACATTATCAAAAGATTTTGGAGGCATAATGATTTCTCCTTCTCATTTGTGCCCTTGTGAGCGGGCGAGCCTTTCTCCGCCCCCTTTCTCACCTTCGCCGGCCAATTCTTGAGAGTTGCCAATTACTGGTGCGGGCAAGAAAAGGTTTGAAAAGGACTTTCTACCACGGATCTGGAGGGCGGACAAGGGTCACCTATCACGGCACTTTCTTGCAGCGGGAGGGAGATCTTGCGTCAGAATCGAGCCAAGGGCCCCAGATATCGAGGTTTGAATACCTCGTATCTCGCATTAAAAGACATTGGGTTGGCTATGATGTGCCAAAACATCTGGTTTAAAAGAGATCGGAAAACTCATCGCTTAATAACGAATCGCTTTCTTAAATACAGTTTTGGAGTCGCCACCTGGTTCAGCTCACAATCAGGAATTAACAGAGAAACGGGTTCGTGCAAAAGGAATACTCATGATATCGATCCAACATTATCAATGATATACCATAAAATGACTCACATTAATGTGTATACCTAGGGTATATTTTATTACATGCTTGCATTTGTCCATGATGAAGAAATCCAGAAATACGAATATATTCTTTATGAAGCAATCAATCAATGCAATAAAGATGGGCGTGATAGCCAAGAACCCTCAGTTTACCTTTCCTGGTGGTTGGGTTTTTCCTTTGGGCCGGTTTGAGACCGATTGTGTAGAGATCGGGAGGACTTCGGCAGAACTTCGGGTTGTATTTTGGTTATATTTGAGTAAGATAGGATCTTTACTCGGACAGTATTCCGACTAGATTTGAGAGACAATCCCAAGCTATAGGAGGCTATAGAAGGGTATAGGATGTGAAATCTTTGAGAATTTCGGAAGAGTTTCGAGAGGACTGCTATAGAAAAGGTTCGAGATTGGATCCTCGACTATCCTAACAATGGTTTGCTCGAGATGTAGGGCTTAGGATGAAGTTAGTCGATGCCTAGGTACTAGGGTCTTTTGACAGCTTCGGGATCGGTTTTCCGGGGGAAAGACTCGATCAGGAATGCCTAGAATGGCTTTAGAACGGCTTAGGAAGCTTAGAAAAGGCTAGAAAGGCTTAGAGAGGTTGTCGTCAAGTATCGAGAAGTTTTCGAACTTAAGAGGTGGTTTTGAAGGGTTGAAGGAGAGGGCTTTTTATAGCCATCTCGGGGTGTCAATCTAGCCGATCGACTAGTTTCACCCATAGGTGTATCCAGCCGATCGGCTAGATCACACCTATGTGTAGACTAGGTGCAATCTAGTCGATCGGCTAGATCAAACCTTTTGAAAGGTGACACGTGGCAGTCATCTAGAGGGTCAACCTAGTCGTTATTTATACAGTAACTTTGAATTTTTTGGTAAAAACCCTTTCAAGAGAGTTTTGTGCCGTTTTTTGGGGTTTTCGGGATTTTTCGGGTTTAGGATTTCTGAGACATTCGGATGGAATCGAGGTTCCGAACATTTCTGGAATTTTTGGCAACTCCAGGGCATTTGAACACTTCTGGAATTTTAGAGAATTCCAGGGTTTTGAACATTTCGGAGTCAGGGCTCCGGGATTTTGGACATTGCGGAATCTGGGCTCCAAGATCATTAGGAATCAGGGATTCTGGACATTACGGAGTCTAAGCTCCAGGCATTAGGAATCGGGGATTTCGGACATTACGGAGTCTAAGCTCCAGGGTTTTGGGGACATTGTGGACTCAGGGCTACAGACATTACGGAGTCTAAGCTCCAGAATTCAACCATCACAGAGTCGAAGCTTCAAAGTTCTCGGATGCACAATCGGTCTTCTACCGGCTCCGCTAGAATTTTTCCCATACCTGGAAACAGGTTAAACATTCATCATCGGGCTAGGTGGACCGTGCTCACAGTTTGCCCCTCGCGCGCAGAACTTTTATTGGAAGACAATTAAAAGTTATGATGCGTGACTAGTGAGTGCGGTCGAACTATGGCACAAAAACAGTTTCGAAAACAATTTTGGAAACACAATCATTGAAATCCGCTGAGGATTGTGCATTTGGTGGTCCGCTATGGATCCGCGTGTTTGAAAATTTTTCCGCTGGGGAAATACATTTCATCATCTGCTGGGGATAAAACATTTGTTTCCTTGAGAAACGTGCAATGAACCGACTCGCTGGGGAAGCTGGTACTGACAATCAATAGAGTTTGTCCGTCACGGATCCATACTCGAAGTTTGATAATTTTCCAGTAGGGCTATGAGTTGATCAATCCGTGATTCAAACTCGAAAAACGCGCCGATTGGGCTATGCATCAGTAAAACTTTGAAAAGGCAATTTTTGAAAATTCTGGTCCATGCAATTTTGAAAAACATTTTTTCATGCATGGATGAAAATTTGGGCATCGGGGATGTCCCGAGAAATCAATTTTTTAGAAAACAATGCAATCAACAAAAATTTACTGTATTGTGCAATCTAGCCGATCGACTAAATCACACTTTTACCTGATTAGCTGAAAATTTGACCGTTACTGCAACGGTAACTTTGGCGTGCAACGGTAACTTCTATGTGCAATGTAGCCGATCGTCCAGATGGACACCTCTATATATTTGGCCGTGAGGCTCTTTTCTCTCCACTAATTCTCATTCTCTTCTTTCTCCATTATTTTCTTGCATCCTCTTTCTTCAATTTTCGAATTCCAATGGCTTTTTCTTCGACTTTAAGTTTTCTGCTCCAATTTTTAGTCACTTCCATGTGGCTAAAACTGGATAATTTTCGGATCGAGGGTCTGCACTCTGACCATGAGATCATTCAGGTGCTTGCTGACGGGGAGATGATCGTGATTCTCGTTCAGTCCATTGTTGCACGTTTTAGTATGCCTAGAAATAGGTCATACTACAATGTCGCTCCAGGCTAGTATATCCCGGAGGCGCTCATTCCACATGGGCATCTTGCTTGGCAACCAATAAGTTCAATTTTCCTCAACAATTTTTATTTTATATTTCAATGCATTTTTAGGAAAAATTTTAGGATTGAAAACATTTAGGCCAACTTGAGGAAAGTAGCCTTTCTAGGAAAATAGCTTTTGAAACGCAATTTTTAGGAAATTAGTATTTGATCAATTATTTAGAAAACAACATTTGGAACAATCATTTGGAAAATAGCATTAGGGACAATCAATTGATCAATCAATAAGCTAGGAAATTTATTTGAAATTTTCCAGTTCAATTTTCTTAGGTATAGAAAACCTATAGAAAGGTATAAATTTTTAGGAAAAGTTATAGAATTCTATAAAACAGTTTTGAAAGTTCATTTTCCTTTCGAAGTCAACTTTTGTAAAAATGCATTGTCAATATATTTTGCTGAATATAAATTGAATTTACCAAATTCCGCGCCACAAGACCTGGAATATCCAGGAGCCGCACAAGTGGTATAAGAAGCTCAGTGTCGGTGCGAAGGTCATTGTCGATGAGACCTTTTTCGGGCGCTTTATGCAGTTTCAGGATTATAGCAGTAGGCGTGGGTATCCTCGGGTTCGCTCCTCTCGTATCGGTGAGCTCTTCATTCGGTGGTCTGACACCACTCACACTTTCCATTTTCCTTGCGGGGAGTACACCATCACACCAGTCGACATTTGCACCATTATTGGCTTTTGCTTTGACGAGATTGTCATCGATTTCAACTACGGGTTCTACGCTGTGAAGGATTCGACAGTGGTGAGGTGGCTTATCGGGTTTGACAACGCCAACAATTCGGCTGAGAGGTTGATGAAGTTCTGGTTAGGGAACCCTCATGCAGCCGGTCCACGGGTGGAAGCCCATGATTTTATGCTTTATGCCATGACTCAGCTGTTCTTTCCGATTGGATCATCTCAGCTCAATATGAGTCTGATCCCCCACTTGATTGACCTTGGTCGTTTCAATGACCTTGCTTGGGGTAGAGCTATCCTGACCTAGACTTACTTCGCCTTAGATTTTGTGGCTCGGTTGCACAACTTGTATTTCAAGGGTTGCCAGACACTAGTGGAGGTAATCTCTTTGTCTTTTGAGTTGACTTTCATTTACTTTTTCATTTTCTGACTTTTCTCCCCTTTGCAGATCTGGTACATCGAGAAGGGCACTATCAGTACTCCAGGGACAAGGGAGAGACCTGGATTTGATCGCTTTCCTCGCTATCCCTTTTATTATCAGAAGTGGGAGGCCATCAGACACCTTCACTACATTGACAGCTTCCAAACCATCTCTAAGGACGCAGTATGTCTTCATTCGTTACATTTGCATTTTCTTGATCATTTTGAATAGCTTCAACTTATCTAATAATCTTCTTTTATAGATTTTGAATAACTCATGGGGCCTAGTTGACACTTGGAGCGTCGAGATGCGGGCAACCTTGCCCTTTGTTGACCGCCACCTCCTGATGAGCAGTTCTCGATCCATCGAGTGGTATCTCGGTGAGCGCTTGAGGGTCAATGTCGACGGTTCCCGGATTTTTCCTCCTCTGGTTCCTCGTTGGGTGTTCAGGCCTCAGCAGGCCAATGATGACTTTGCCTTGTTGATGAGAGATGGGTTCGAGGTGCATCTTGCCCCAGATTCAGCTACTGCAGGCCTTCTTAGCTTGACCCATCAGAGGGTCGAGGTCTTGACTCGCTATCCCTCTTACAGCTATTTCTTCACAACGACTCTCCTCGGGTTTCCTGAGGTGAACCCATTTGATGAGTTTAGGAGCAGCAGCGAGGAGGGTGGTGGTGGTGATGATCCTGATACTGGAGATCAGGACGGCCAGGGTGGTTAGAGTGGGACTGACAGGGGCGAGTCCTATCATAGAGTACGTCGGTAAAGTTTCTTTTCCACTTTTCGTTCAATTTCCTTCTTTCTGACTTTGATTTTCAGGGTAAACAAAGCCGGAAGAGGAGAGGAGGAGGTTCTTCTAGCACAGCTCCGTCACCTCAGACAGTTGTGGAGGGACATCGGGACTTTGGTAGAGGTGCGATTCCTTTCATGATCTATGGGAGTGACCTCTTCCCACAGCATCCGACATTGGCGACTACTGCGCCTTTTCGAGATGGGATTCGAGCCGGAGAACACTACTCATGTAAGCACTTCAATCACTGCCTTCAATTTGCCTTCGATTTTCCATATTTATTGATCAATCGACTTAATTCATGTCCCTATGGAGGACAGTCGGAGAGATGGACATGTAAGCACTTTAATCACTGCCTTCAATTTGCCTTCGATTTTCCATATTTATTGACCAATCGACTTAATTCATATCCCTATGGAGGACAGTTGGAGAGATGGAGGGATGTTGCACTCTGCCATCTCGTAGTGGACTTCGAGCAACCACGCCATGACGGTATGTTCTTTCACCGGCAATCAGTTATGTATATATGCAATAGAAATATGCTAAATGCAATGCAATGTGTTTCAAGATCGGATTCGGGGGTTCCGTTCGAGACCTTCGCTCATCCTCCATTCTCAAGCGATGGCGGCTTCTTCCAGTAGTGTAGATTTCCGGCTATGTGTAGCCGTTTTTCCTTTTGTAGATCCGTAGGCTTGTATGAACAACTTTCTGATTTATGAAAAGAACCATTTTTTTTCCATCGTGACTTCTTTCACGTTCGAACATTGAAATGATCAATTGTCTTCATCAGAAATTTGGCCAAATGGCCATTCCCAGTGTCTTGTCATGGGTGCAATCTAGCCGATCGACCAGATTTCCATTTGGCCTTATCCCGACAATTTCTCTATAAATTGAGGTGCAACTTGAACATTCTCCTTGCAATTTCCTTTTGCTTCTCATTTCTTTCCCAATTCTCAGTGAATAAGATGTCTGTCTTAGTTACCGAGGTGAAGGCTTTTCTAGCAACAGTCGTCGATGATAATTGCTGTCGAGTTGGGCGATACGGCTTGTGGAATATGCAAGTCTTCACCCAAATTCAGCC